>DF357641.1:54827-92206 GCA_000787875.1 Solanum virginianum
GATGCTAAGTAGTATGCTATATAAAGTGTTGCATTAGACCATGCCTGATCCGGTGGGTCTAAGATGCCAGATAACCAAGGTGGTGGTTTGTACTCACTAAACGAGGTGGGGGTTTGCACTCATTAACCGAGTTAGGGGTTTGTACTCATCAACCATGTCAGAGGTTTGTGTTTTGCCACACCAGGGTGATAAGGTGAAATTATCATCAACTAAATGAGGGGTTTGTACCACACCACCGAGATGATGGGGTGAAACCATCATCAACCAACCAAGGGGTTTGTACATTGAAAATCTAGCTTAGTCTCTCTCACACATATGATATCCTATATGAGTATGAATTACTTACACATGTTCTTCTTGAACATTGATCATTCATGTCATATCGTTATATGATGTCTATTGCCTATTGTTATACATTTTGATTATGAAGCCTATCTCTTGCTGCATTACATCCTACTAACTTAGTACATTCTGATGTACTAATTCATACTCTTGCCTATATGATATCACCATGTAGGGATCGAAACCTAAGTTGATCATCCTCCTCTTCCACATGGCTAGTTTGATACTACTCAATCTAGTTAGTGAGTCCTCCACTTCGGGGACCTTAGTATATATTTCTCTTATTATGTAGTGAAACACTCTTCTTTACTTTGAATTTTGACTATAAGGGTGAGCTCGATTCCTTGGTATTGGTCCCTGCTCTTATCTATATAGTAGAGGTGTTGTTGGATATGTTATGTACCTATGATATAAGCCTTGAATCCTTGTCTCTTGATAATGATGTTATGTAAACTTTCCCCCTTATATCCAATCCCCTTGATTATACTTGTCTCTTGTTGTCATTTTAATTACTTTTGCGACCAAGGATATGTAATAATATTCTATGAGGCTTATTTGGGTTTCCTTCGGGTTCCCCATTCACCGGTCACTTCTTGGTCTTAGGCTTGGGTCGTGACAAAGGTGGTATCAGAGCACTAGGTTGATAGATCCTCAGAATCCAACACACCGCATCGATTAGAGTCTTATTTATTGTTGTGTTGTGCACTTCAACTATGAGTAGGAGGCTATGACACATTTTAGGGAATGTTGAAGTGGGTCACAAGCTAGTGGATTGTCCATATGTTCGAAGAGGGTGTAAGGGTGGTAGGCTTTTAGATTGAGCTGGTCATGTTGATCAAGTGGCTCAAGGAGGGGATGAGATGCCCGATGCTATTATCGGTAGGTTAAAGTTCCCTGGCTTTGATGGGTATCAGTGATAGGCCCAGTGTGCCACTATTTCTTCTCTACTCTTTTCGATTGCTAGTGGTGTTTCTGGTGTGCCTAAGTTGTTTTGTGAACCTTTGATGTCTATCCTTTTGTTGAGCATGTGGTTGCTAGGTGGTTCATAGGTGCTGATCCGAGTTTATATTGCATGAGGTCTTGCTTTATGGCTTGTTGGAGTTTGTATGGTGGATTTGATATCATTATAGGGATGGAATAGTTGCATGCATATTATGTTTTCATGGATAGTAGGACCCATAGAGTCAGATCCTAATTTCCTAATGAGCCAGTCTTTGAGTAGGAGGTTGTTAAGTGATAGCAAGGGAGGTAGGTTTATTTCTTGTTATAAGGTATAATTGGTCTCTTAGGGGTTGCATTTTATCATCTTGTGAGAATTGGAGGTGTTGAACCTAAGCTATTTTGTAATTAGAATTGTTGTTAGAGGTAAATGAGGCCTTGAATGTCCCTTTTCAATAATTTGGTTTTGGGGTAGTGTCTTTTGGTTTGATGAGTACACCGGTTATGCTTATAAGTCTAAAGAGTAAGATCTTTTGACCCTACACTAATAGGTTTATGGTGGTTTTGGTTGTGATAAGATGGTTCATTCCCTAATGATGTAGTGCATGTAAGTCATTTGACAGTAGTACTACAAGTTTAAGAAAGAAAATTGGATGCTAAGTAGTAGAAATAGGAATTTTTATTGTACGAGGTTGCCTTTCTAGGTTGGTAGTGCTGGGCAATGGTATTAAAGTGGACCCTAGTAAGACAAAGGCGACTAGAGATTACCTTAGACCTTGATTTCCTTGGGTGTTAGGAGCTTCTTGGGTTTAGCGGGCTACTATTAGAGCTTGTGAGTAGGTTCTCTTCTATTGTCTCTCCTATGACTTAGTTAGCCCTAGGTTATGCCAATATTATGACTAACATTTTGAGTTTGGTGAGTTGATAGGTCCCGGATGGTTGCACGAGTCTATTATGGCTAGTAGGGGTCTATAAGTTCCACCCATGGTGCCCTAACCTTCTTCTTACTTAATTTGCATGATTTAAAGTTGATTTTACAAATGCGTTTACAAGTATGAACATGTCTATGAATTATGTTAAAGCTATGAAAAGTGGTGACTATTTGTCTTGTGATCTTGGTTGACCCTAGCTTGATAGCTTGGAGGTCTTGAAGTGGTTTGTCTATTTGTATAGCATGCTTTCGATGAGTGTAGGACCCATAAGGTTGTAATATGATGGTAAGGATGGTCAATCTATTTTGCCACCACAATGGGTTAGTCGCTTCTCTAAGGTTGATTTGAGGTTCAGGTTTTGTTACCGAGTAGGGATGAGGGTAGGTAATATCTCTAAGTGTCCTCTCGGATAAGGAAGGATAATTTTGAATATTGGTGTAGTTGTGGGTTTCACTAGGTGTGTTGTTGTTGTGGTGTAGTTGTGGGTTGACTTGTGCACCGTTATGTCTTTTAGGTTTCATGAATAGGGTCTTAAAATTCTACTTCGATATTTTTGTGGTGGCCTTTAGTGGTGGAACATTGCTTTAGTTAGAGCTTGTGAACCGTATGGGGGTAGTGTTGCAAGTTTTAGGAGATGAGAGGTTGTTTGGTAATTATGATAGTTGTTAGTTGAGGGTAATAAGAAGGTGGTTAGGACTCCTTATAGATTATGATATGAGTGTGCATCATGTTCCCCGTTGAGGCTAGTGATGTGATTGATGCTCTAATTAAGGTGCCTATGGTTACCCTAGTGTTGTGGTAATTGTGGTAAAGAGGTGACTAGTGGAGTCCATCGGTTGGCTAAATAAGGAGTTATGTTGTAGAAAGTTGAGAATAGTAGTATAGTGTTCTTGATGTTCCAAATTTCTTAGGTTAAGAGGTCTAGATTAGGCGAGGCCTTGATTTCCTCATTATTAGAGTTGGAAGTTTTGGGTGAGAGAATAATAGAGTGGAGGTTGTCTCCCAAGGGGGAGATGGTGGTTATGGTACCAAGTGGGTTAGGTGTACTCAAGGTTGACAATTAAGCTGAGGATTGTGAGTCCTTATAGAGTATAGAGGCAGGTTGGTAAGGTTGCCTAAGTTTGGAGATTGCTTATGGATGTAGATATGGTTTGTCTAGTTCTTCATGCTTATAGGTGGATTGGATGTGTTGGTGACTCTATCTCTATAGCAAATTTTGAAATTATGGGTGATATGGAGGACAACTTAGCTTAGGGAAAGGTCCCGGTGGAGGTGTTTGATGGATAAGTAGAGAAGTTGATTAATGAAGATGTGGTGTTCATTAAGGCCTTCTTGGAAGGATCATCAAGTCAAAAGGTATCTCCAAGTTTGTCAAAGCGGTCTTATGGGAGCGATATTCATACCTCATTCACTCTGATCAAGCCTAAGATAGCGACCGAGTTCTTCATGTGATTTCATGTCTTATATTTCGGCCCCTATGTCATTCATGTGTATTTATGTTTAAGTAGACAAACTTATGATCCAAGTTCTTCATGTGATTTCAAGTCTTATATTTCAGCCCCTATGTCATTCATGTGCATTCATTGGCAAACTTATGATGATTTTACACTTATGTTGAGATTTTGAAAATGGTGTTTTAAATGTAATGTTGCATTCTTGTTGGGGATGACTTATTTATGATCACTCTTGTCCTGTACATCTTTTTTACATTCGCAGAAGAATGTTCCCAAGGGGGAGAAATTGAAATAACCCTAAAAAGTGCCCGAAAATGTGCCTCGTAATGCCCAAAATTTTAAATTACATATATCTCACAATCTGTTCATTATTTCGAAAATACCACTTCATATTCTTATTCACAGGATCAAAATTGGGGGTAAAAGGGTCTAACCATAATTTAAGAGCAAAAGATTAGCAATTGTGAAGTTTGAAAGTGCGAATTGCGCACCAGCCTTATTTAGGTGCCATTTTTTAGTTTCAGAATTCAAACCCTTAGTCTTATATTTCTCTCAAGATTAAAGTCTCAAACCCTCATCAAGATTTCAAGGTTCTCTTTCAAGCTTCAAGCCTCAATTTTCAATCTTCATCAAAAGCTTTTATAAAGCTAAGGTATGTGGGTTTTAGCCATTGGGTCCTTCCACCCATGGTGCCCTAACCTTCTTCTTACTTAATTTGCATGATTTAAAGTTGATTTTACAAATGCGTTTACAAGTATGAACATGTCTATGAATTATGTTAAAGCTATGAAAAGTGGTGACTATTTTGCTATGTTTTGAGCTATAAATCATGGATCTATTGTAAGATTTAATAATGGGATTTGATGTATATTTCTTAACGGTATTTCAAGGTGTTGATTGATGGTTTTACAATGAATTTTGTTGGATGATTTCATTTCTAAATTCCATGGTCTTGTACCCCCATTACACTCCCGCCAAGTGTTTGATAAAATATTCGGTTATGGTTTCTTGAGGAATTGATGGTCCAAATCATGAAATATGATATGATTGAGTATATGATGATGAAATAAGCTTATCTATATGATATGCTCTATATAAATTGTTGCCTTAGACCATGCCCGATCCAGGGTGACTAAGAGCCTAGATAATTGAGGTGGGAGTTTGTACTCATAAACCAAGGTGGGGGATTGTACTCATCAACCGAGGTGGGGGTTTCTACTGATCAACAATGTCAGGGGTTTGTACTTCACCACCAGGGTGATAAGGTGAAATTATCATCAACCATATGAGGGGTTTGTACCATACCACCTGGATGATGGTGTGAAACCATCATCAACTAACCAAGGGGTTTGTACTTTGGAAATCCAGCTTGGTCTCTTGTACACATATGATATCCTATATGAGTATGAGTTACTTATGCGTGTTCTACTTGAGCATTGGTCATTCATGTCATATTGTTATATGATGTCTATTGCCTATTGTTATGCATTTTGAGTATGATGCCTATCTCTTATTGCATTGCATCCTACATACTTAGTACAGTCAAACGTATTAACGCGTACTCTTGCCTACATGATTTCACCATGTAGGGATCGAAACCCAAGTTGATCATACTCCTCCTCCACATAGATAGATCTGTACTAGTCATGCTAGTTAGTAAGTCCTCTACTTGGGGGACCTTAGTGTATGTTTCTCTTATTTTGTATCGCAACACTCATCTTTATTTTCTATTTTGATTATGAGGGTGAGCCCGGTTGCTTTGTGTTGGCCCCTGCTCTTATATATGTAGTAAAGGTGTTGTTGGACATGCTATGTCCATATCATATGAGCCTTGACTCCTTGTCTCTTGATTATGATATTATGCAAGCGTTCCCTTTAGTCTCATCCCCTTGTTTATACTTGTCTGTCATTTTCATTTTAATTGCTTCTGTGACCAAGGATATGTAATGATATGCTATGAGGCTTGTTTGGGATTCCTTCGGTTTCCCAATTTGTCGGTCATATTTGGGACCTATGCTTGGGTCGTGACAACTCCCAAATCATATAGTGCCCTTGTGACCTCCACATCTCATATAGTGCAAGTTATATTAAATGCACCTAGGTCTTTACGCTTTTGAACCAAGGACTTGGTAATGATGGAACTACAATGTTAAAACTCTTGAGAAAGCTCTTGACTCACTCACTGTGTGCTTTAAGGTACCCAAATCATTCATCTACTTTGCATAAACCGTTATTTCCTCCAAAGATTCAATAAGAGAGATGTTGATGGATGATTGCTTAAGCATGGAGAAAAAGTGCTTGAACTTTCCTTTCACCTCCCTCTTCTTGAGTCTTTGAGGGAAAGAAAGAAGTGGCTTTGGGACAAGCTTATACTTCTGTGGTGCTTGAGCTGCTTCACTTACCCTATCCTGGACACATTCATCTCCTTCAACCATATCTTTATTTGCAACTATCTTCTCACGAATATCTTCTACCTCAACCGGCATAGGAGCACCAATAGTGCTCTTGCCACCTCTAGTAGTAACCATCATACATTGCCTTTCATTCTTTTGTTTTTCAACTGTGTTGCTATGCAATGTAACCATTTAATCTTGATTCAACTGAGTTGACACTTGACTAAAATATTGATCAAGCTTTTTAATAGCCACATAATGAGACTCTATATTTTGATTAATGCTTGAATTATCGAATTTCATGCCCCTTAGTGTTTCATTTTGTGTCTCGAGCTTCTTCAATAAATAATCAAATATCTCCTCAATTATAGAATTGCTTGTACCAATAACGCAGTTATATGGTGGCACATATGGACTATTTCTGAAAGCAAATCTTTGAACCTGATCGGCTTCTGGACCCCTATTCCTATCATAATAACAACCTAATTTATCTCTATAAGCTGCATCTCTACCATAGTTCTGACCTTGGTTTCCTTCATCTTGGGACCAATAGTCCTAATTGGACCTTAGGGCATTTGTCCGAGATCCCCCTGTCAGATATTAACAAAGCAAGCATTCTCCACAAAATAAGACTCTTCATACATGGGTGCACGTGGAGGTTGATGAACTACTGCATTCACTCTTTCCTAATTATGCATGATCACAACATTCATCCTTATCCGAATTGAGCAAGTTATTGTAAAATCTCCTCATTGATCATGGCTAACTCTGTACACACATTGATAGCACATGAACTCCTCATAGAATCTCTATCCTGTTGTCCCCATGCACGATTCGTCTTGACCACTTGCTCTATATATTCGGCAATCCTTGCAAAAGGTTGATCTAAAAACATGCTCCCCATAATGATATTAGTACAGGCTTGACTAATCTCATGAAGGGCACGGTAGAAGATCTCCACTAAGTCATCATAAACTATATAGTGGTTAGGTATGCTACTCAAACACTTAGTAAATCGCTCCCAAGTAGTGCTAATTGAATCACCAGTAAGTTACTCAAAGTTTTTGATCTGATCCTTTAACTTGAGCTTTTTTGATCTAGATCTAGGGAAGTACCTCTCCAAGAAAGCTTTCTACAAATTTTCCTAACAAGTCATTGAACTCTGTGGGAGCTCAGATAGCCATACCACAACATTGCCTGTAAGAGACAATGGGAAAACATGAAGTCCCATAGCACCCATAGATAGATTTTGTGTCCCCATCACACTCATACAAACAAATGCCATATTATGCAAGTAGCTATGTGGATCCTCTAATGGTAAGATCGTAAATAGCCCATGCTCTACAACATCTAAAGTAACTTAATAGAAACTTTAAACTTTGTGTCAGTTGGTAGTGGTGGCAAAACAATAACCCCAATAACATTCATAGCCATAGGGTTCAGCCTATACTGATTCCATCGATAAGTATTGTCATTGTAATCCCGAGACTATGGAATGTTCTCCAGATGAGGTGGATTCTCATTCTGATCATCATCATTAACAATCCAGTCCAAGGCTGCATTACTAGCAATGTTAGCATTTTCTTGGGCCATTCTTCTTGTAATTCATTGAATCTTTGGATCGATTGGAGTTAAGGAATTAACTTGACTCCTAGTGTTGGGCATACACTACTAGTATACCCTGTAAAGAAGCAAAAACAAAAACAAGAAAAAAACAAAAGTAAAATACAAGGGAACTAAGGATTAACACTTGAATTATAATTGCTATTGAACTCAATTAAGTCTAGCCATATTCCATGGCAATGGCTCCATAATCTTTGATCTCGCCCAAGTTACACCTCTCTTTTGAAGATAAAGCAGTCATTGTCAAATATAAAATTTGACCAACGTTAGGGTCGAATCCGACAGAGAATATAGAGACTCAGAACGAATTCACCAATACGCAATTCAAGTAATTAACAACTCAATTCTCTAAAGGGGGGTTGCAATGTTCAACAAGAAAATGAACTAAACTATCACAAGAGACAATCAATAATTAAGAGCAACTTCGGTATCGTGTTCCCCATGATTCACCAACTCAATATCCCCAAGTAACCTAATTCTAGACTAGAGTATAGCATGTAAGATGGTAACTTAAGTTCACTAAGTCCATTGGTCAAAGTTGTGTAGTGAATTTCATTATGTGACTTAACACATCTCCATAGTGTGCAATACTAACCATTACCTATTGTCCCAGTCAACCTCCTCTTGTCCAGTTCGATTGATTAGATGAGAACATATTATTGAATCCCATTAATCAATCTCTTGTCCTATTCATTACCACCTAGATCGGGAAGGTAACACTAGGCAAGTTCTAATGTTGACCACCAATAGCAAACATTCAAAACAAAGATAATTGATTAATACATGCAAATACCCATTCCAAGAATTGCAAATTATATGGGTTTCTTTGGTTAGATCTTTATGGTTCCCACAACCCCAAGTTGTGGATTTAGATACTGATGCTATGGGTAGATTAAGAAATTATGAATTGAAAACATAATTAAACACTTACCCAATTGAATTGAAGAATAAGCCAATCCAAAATTAATTGATGATCACAAGATTTGAAGATCCAATTAATTCGCAAGTGTATTCTTCTCAAAAATTGAGGTCTTCAAATACAAAACCCAAAAAGTACTTTCTAATGACGTTTTCTACTATACTCTCCTTAAAAATAACCTAAAAAGTACTATTTATAGTAATTATAATTAAGTCCTAAAAAATAGAAAAATTGGTCGGCGACTTTCTACGATAGGTCTATATGACTCGTCAAGTAATTTATGAGTCATTATCAGGGAATCGTATTAATATTTTTGAATCTTGGACTTCACTTCTTCGAATCCACTTTATGAGTGGTATATTAATTCAAAACTCATATTGCACTCTCATAAACTTCATCTTTATCAACTGGTCCTTCACTAGATATCTTCACGAAACCTCTCTATACGAATCGTAGAGTGATCTACGACTTTTATAGAGGTCTCATATAGCTGAACTTCAGAAATCATACTTTACTAGAATTTGTCACGAAACCATCTTCTATGACTCGTAGAATGCTCTACGATCCATAGAGGCTCTCGTAAGTCACAAAAATTAGAGAAGTCTTTAAATTTTCCCCAAAGTCATGCCAACCTGCTTACCTGTAAAACTAAACACAAATACACATAAACACCATAAATGTCACACTAAGAATACACAAAATCTTAAGTTTTAAGCATCAAATTTATTATATTTTGATAGCACATCATCGAGCCTATTCTTAGGAGTCCCCATCATTGGAGACAATCAGTTGTTGTAAGGAAGTTTATGGATGGGTTTTTGACTAATTTTAGGTTTTCCTTTGAATTATGATGTTGATTTTGCTATTAATGTGGAGCCGAGCACTAAGCCCATTTCTATTGCCCCCTATTGGATGGCTTTAGCTGAGTTCAATAAACTAAAGGATCAGTTATAAGATTTTTTAGAGAAAGGTTTCATCCATTCAAGTGTATCCCTTTCGGGTGCTCCTATCTCGTTTGTGAAGAAAAAGGATGGAACTATCTGGATATGTATTGATTATCGTCAGTTGAGCAAAGTGACTAAAGTGAAATCATGCAAGAAAACTTGAAAAGAAAAAGGATGGAACTATCTGGATATGTATTGATTATCGTCAGTTGAGCAAAGTGACTATCAAGAACAAGTATCATTTGCCTCGTATTGATGATCTATTCAACCAGTTTCAGGGTGCTTCATTGTTTTACAAGATTTATTTATAGTTTAGATATCATTAGTTGAGATTTCGGGAGTTCGACATCCTAAAGACAGTTTTCAGGATATGTTATGGCCATTATGAGGTTATGGCTATGTCTTCGAGTTGACTAATTCTCTTGTCACTTTTACAGAATCGATGAACTAATTATACAAGCATTATTTAGATATATTTACGATTATGTTTATGTATTACATCTTGGTTTACTCCAAGAGTTAGTTTGACCAAGTGTAGCGTTTGGGGATTGTACATAGAGGTTGAGAGAGGAGAGGTTATATGCTATATTTTCAAAGTGTAAGTTCTAGCTTGAGTCTGTAGCTTGAGTTTTTTCACGATTCTGTGTTTCGGGTGTTATAATAGAAATCCATCAATTCTAATAGCTTTAGAACGTCAAATTAGGTCTAGCTGAAGTTACAAAACTTAATCTGAAGTTAAAATAGAGATTTTAGACCCATAGTTGCATTATTAGTGGATTGTAGAGCCTAAGTTTTACTTTGGTAAACATTCGTAGTTTTGAAGCTCTAATTAAAATTCTGATAGTTCTAATAGTTTTTATGGTAAAACTAACACAAGAAATGGTATCATTGTAATTTTTGAACTTTCTGAGGGAAGTTTTGGTATTTTGAATTTTAAATTAGTTTTAACGATCTTTATCAATAATTGTGAATCAAATTCTGATAATTTCATTGAGACTGAATCACTGTTTCTGGTAGGTATACAAGTTTGGTTTGTCCGACTCTAGTTCTGAACAAATTTCCTAATGTTGATTTGCTAATATCTAGTGTAGTGTAATTTACTCTCCGCGTTCGCGCCATTTCCCTCGTGTTTGTGAAGGGTCAATTTCTTTGACCTTTGCATTCGCAGAGGTACTATCCATCTTCGTAGAGTGTATTGACCCTAGTGTTGACTTTTGTATTTGTAGAAGCCTATCCGCGTTCACGATGAAGTTTTCATACTTGGATTGGTTATTTCGAGAAAACACCCATTTTCTCTATTTTAGCATTTTCAAGCTTTCTTAGGGCAATTTTGACGAGGATTTTTTGTCATGACCAAAGCCTAGTCCTAAATGTGACACGGTGCTTGGGGAACCTGAAGGGACCCCAAGTAAGCCTCTTAACGTATCATTACACATCCTTGGTGCGGAAGTAATAAAATACAATAAGAGTATGTAAATAGAGATAAACAGGGATAATAGACAATTTCCATATCATAAACATCTAGAGTCAAGAGAGAGTCAAACCTCATAGTATAATGCAAAACATGTCCAACAACACCTCTAAAACTTAGATACTTAGCAGGGGCCAAGAGAAGCTACAGGGCTCACCCTTATAGTCAATATATATACATAAAAGAAAGATGTCTTACAACATAGCATGAGATCATAAATATCGTCCCCAAAATAGAGGACTCACCAAAGAGCTTGAGAGATACCGTACTAGCCAAGTGGAGGAGGCTGATCAAGTGGGGCCTCGATTCCTACATGGTGACATCATGTAGGCATAGAGTAGATGTTAGTACGTTTGAATGTACTAAGTATGTACGATGCAATGCAACAAGTGATAAGCACCATAAACAAAATGCATAACATAGGCAATGAATAAGCTTATAGAAATATGGCATGTCCGAATGATGCTTGAAGAAAAATCATGCCTATATAGAACATAATACATGTATAAGGAGTAACCATTATTAGTGAATATACAAGGCCTACCACCTTCTTGATGAGGTGAATGAGTTACAAGCCCCTCTATAGGTTGATGAGATACAAACCCCTCAACATGGTTGATGAGGTACAAACCCACCAACATGGTTGATGAGGTACAAACACCCCAACATGGTTGATAAGGTACAAACCCCTAACATAGTTATTAAGGTACTCCATATATACCCTTACACATATGAGTTCTACAAAAATGGGCATAACTTCTTCATCTGAACTCTAAATAATGTGAAATAATGTGCTTTGGAAAGCTAATTCTAAGAGATTTAATATGATATATCATGGGTCATCCAGATATTTGTGTGGTAAGAGATATGCCCACCTATTGCGAGGTAAAATTAACAAATGTTTACGACAGCTATAGGTCGTGACACTATCACAGATCAATTCTGGATAGGGAAAGTTACGAAAAATAAAATTGCTAATCATTTATTCTTAAATTGGTGTTAGACCCATCTCACACTCAACTTGACCCTCTATTCAAGAATATGATGTTAGATTTTTGATATCATGCACGGATTTTTAGATATATGGAAATTATGATTTCAAGCACATTCGAGGCACATTCTCAGGTACTTTTTGGGGTCGTTTCAATATCTCTTCCTTGGGACTATTCGTCCCCGAATGTCAAAAAATGTATATGAGAGACGTAAACATAACAATTTCTGCCCAACACAAGGATATAACAATGTACTTACACATCATTTCAAAAAACTCAACTTGAGTATAAAATCATCATGAACTTGTCTGTCAGGATCTAAACTAGGGCCTAGATGTGACATGGTATATGGGGAACTCGAAGGAACCCCAAGCAAGCTTCTTAACATATCATTATATATTCTTGATCATGGAAGCAAGTAAACACAATTAAAGAATAGAAATAAGGGCTTAGGGACTATGGGAAAACCTCATTTCATAAAAATATCAAAGAGTTAAAGAAAGTCAAGGTTATAGCATCATCACATACTTTTCCAACAACATCGCTAAACATAAAACTTAGCAGGGGCCAAGACAAGCAATTGGGCTCACCCTTATACTAATGACAATAGATAATCCAAATATACAAGTTATAGTCTAAACATTAGCATGAAAGAATATAGATACTATCCTCGGACTTGAGGACTCACCAACAGCTAACTTGAACAATCCATCTAGCCACTAGGAGGAGAATCAATAGGAGCTCTGGTTCCTACATGGTAATATCATGTAGGCATAGAGTATGTATTATTATGTTAGAATGTACTAAGTATTTAGGATGAAGTGCAATAATAGATGGGCAATATAGGCAAAATAAAATATCAGAGACAATAGATAGCATAGTACCAATATGACATGTATGAAGAATACTTGATGTAAGATATGTTTATATAGGAAAAAAATACATGTGTAAGGAGTGACAATTATTAGTAAATATCAAAGGCCTACCACCTCCTTGGAAAGGTGAATGAGGTACAAACCCCTCAATGTGGTTGATGAGGTACAAACCCCCCAACATGATTATTAAGGTTCAAACCCCTCGACATAGTTGCATGGGCCTACCACCTCTCGAGTGAAGTGATCGAGGTACAAACCCCTCAACATAGTTACCCCGGCCTACAACCTCCTGATTGAGACTTGGTCAATTCCCAACACAATATAGATAATAACATATACATATATTCTTTCATCACCATAAAATAATTCAACTCATAAGACATGCGTTGGACCTTCAATTCCTCAAGAAATAATAATTGGACATTTTATGAAACACCTGGTGGGTGTGTAGTGCTAGTATAAAGCCTTGAAATTCAAGAGTTAAATCATGTAAGAAAACTTGAAGTAAAATAGCCCACCAATACTTGGTAATACCATGTTGCATATACATTGAAAGCACTCAGCAAATCCCAAGAGAGATCATGGTTCTAAAGCTTAAAACATGCATAATCATAATAGGTAAACCATCTCATAGTATAGACTTAAAAATGAGTAATCATGTATTTTCAACCAAACTTTTATGAAACCCCAATTTAGCATATGATCATAATCTCTAATGGATAATACCCATAAGCAATACAACTTGGAAACATGTAATTTTCGTAGAAATGGAAGATTGGGCTTCATGGGTGAAAGGTATCCATGAATGAAAGTCACATACATTGCGTTGTGAAAGACTTGAAGTTTGGAAGTGGGTCTTGGAATCGAAAGCTTGCTCTTGAGTTTTCTTGAATTTGTATTGGGGTTTTGATGGTTGAGAGAATTTGAGAGTGTATTCCAATTGGGAGGAGTGAATTTGATATTTAGGAATAGGGTTTGAGTCTTTAGGAAGTGTTAACATAGCATAGAAATCCCCAAAATACCAATAAAAATGACTAAATTTACGGAATGCCTTTGATGAAACGGAATTTGGCAAAAATCCATATATACCCTTACACATATGAGTTCTACAAAAATGGGCATAACTTCTTCATCTGAACTCTAAATAATGTGAAATAATGTGCTTTGGAAAGCTAATTCTAAGAGATTTAATATGATATATCATGGGTCATCCAGATATTTGTGTGGTAAGAGATATGCCCCTTTAAAATTGACACTCCTACCAGTAGTTGTGCATAAACTTAGCGAACAGAAATTCCTTTGAACTTTGCTTTATGTAGGGAACCCACAATGGTTTTCAGTGATGTAAATATGCTTGACTTAGATTTGAATGAGTGCTTGAAGCTTGAATGAGTTTTTTGCGATTTGAAAGTGAGTTTGGGACACTTGAATTTGGTGAAATATTTGTGTAAGTATTAGAGAGAGTATTGGGGAATGTCTTGAATGATATAAAGGTAAAATATGACTAAGTATAGGTATTTTCACATTTGGGAAGACTTAGTCCCAAGAACCAAAAGCCTTGGACCGAACTAATAAAACTGGACAACAATACACTTTCTCCGCGCCTCTAGTGCACGTTAGCTAACTACAAATTACTCAGTTTGCATTTTCAAATTTATATACGGTTGCAGTAAAAATTTTGTTGACCCATCCCTCACTCAATTTTGTCCTCTGAATAAGAATATGACGTAAAAAATTTCAAAATCACCCACAGATTTTGAGATATATGGAAATTATGATTCTAGGCACTTTCGAGGCATATTTTTGAGTACTTTTTTGGGGCCATTTCAATATCACCCCCTTGAGAACATTCTAAAAAGATCCAAAAAAGTGCTTGAAAATATTCCTCGAAAATGCTCAAAATCATAATTTCCATATATATCATAAATTCTATGCGCGATATCAAAATCCGACTTCATATTCTTGATCAGGGGGTTAAATTTAGTGAAAAATAGGTCTAATCCTGATTTAAGAGCAAAACATTAGCAATTTCAATTTTCCAAAAATGCAAATTTCAGTGTGGTTTCCTTTTGTCCATTTTTTGACTTCGGTCCAGGAATTTTAAGTCTTGGGCCTAAGTGTTCCTAAATCTGAAAATACCTATACTTAGCCATATTTCACCCTCATGTCATTCTATACATTCTCCAATACTCATTCAAACACTTAGCTAAATATTTTACTCCTAAATTCAATTCTCAAAACTCATCCGGATCTTAAGGTTCTCATCTAAGCTTCAAGTCTTCATCTCCAATCTTTACCAAGTTATTCACAAAAGCTAATGTATGTGGATTTCTTTCATAGCATACTTTCACCCATGATGCTCAAGCTTCCTTTTACTTAAAATTTTACGATTTAAAGTTGATTTACAAATTGATCTTACTTATTATGAAATTCACTGCACACTTAGTTGGGGTTTATAAAATCATGATTGTTTTAGCATGTTTTGAGCTATTAATCTAAGATATATTGTGTGATTTGATGTATATTGCTTGAGGGTGTTACCAAGTATCGATTGATGGTTTTACATTGGATTTCCTTGCATGATATCATCTCTAAATTGCATGGTTTTACACTAGCACTCCACACCTGCAAGTGTTTGATAAAATGTTCGATTATGGTTTTCTTAAGGAATTAAAGGCCCAATGCATATCTTCTGAGTTGAATGACTGTTTGATAATAAAATGAATGTATATATATGATATTCTCCTATATCGTGTTTGAATGCGACCATGCCCTACTCTGGGGTTGCGCATCGGGTAACCTTGTCAATGGGTTTGTACCTTGATAACCTTATCAATTTATTGGTACTCCAATCACCACAGGTGGTAGGGTGCGACTATCCATCAACCTTGTTGAGGGGTTTGTACCTTGATAATCTATCGGGGTATTTGTACTCCGATCACCACAGGTGGTAGGGTACGATGATCCACCAATCTATTAATGGGGTTTGTACCTCGATTACCAATAGTGGTATGGTCCAATGATCCATGAATAGTTTAGTGGACCCTTCTGACACATATATTATGCCATATATAAGCATGTTTTACTTAAGCATTGATCATACAAGCCATATTGCTGCTATGTTATCTATTGCGTATCTCTCGGCATTTTGACTATAATGCCAACCTCTTTTTGCATTAGATCCTACATACTTAGTATATTTAAATATACCAACATATACTCTATGCCTAAATAATATACCATGTAGGAACCAGAGCACCATTTGATCATCCTTCTCCTCATCCACATGGCTAGTACGATATCACTCAAGCTAGTTGGTGAGTCTTCTATTCTGGGGACATTGATCTATGTTCTTTTTGCTATGTATTGCTAGACTCTTTCTCTATTGTGTACTTGACTATGAGGGTGAGCCTTGTTTCTTGTCTTGGCCCCCGCTATTATCTAAGTAGTAGAGGTGTTGTTGGATATGTTTTGTATCTATGTCAGGAGGTTGAGTATCTTGACTCTCAATGTTGATGTTTTGAAAGTTGTCCCTTAGCCCCATTTATCCTTATTTACTACTTCTTGTTGTATTTTATTACTTCTGCGACCAAGGATGCGTTAAGATATGTTAATAGGCTTGCTTGGGGTTCATTCAGGTTCCCTATCCACCGTGTCACGGCTAGGCCGTAGGCTTGGGTCATGAAAAATATGGTATCAGAGCACTAGGTTATTAGATCCTCGGAGTCCAACACACTACATTGATTAGAGTCTTATTCATCATTGTTTGTGCACCACAACTATGAGTAAGAGGCTATGAGACATTTTAGGAAATATTTCCCTTCTTCATATTCTAAGTCATGCTATAGAGTTGAAGTAAGTTTTTCCCCCTAATAGTTGTTCTTTCCTATGCTAGATCATACCTGACACAAAAGAAAGATGAGCTGGCATACCTGAGGAGCAACCGGTCAATAGAGAGCTTTGGGATGCACTCACCTTACTTGCACAAGTTGTGGCTAATCAAGGGTCCCAAGCCCCTCATGCTCCTGCACTGGCTTCTTGGGTGAGAGACTTTATAAGGAGCAATCCCTCGAAATTCTATGGGTCAAATATAGATGAGGACCCTCAAGAGTTCATTGATGAGGTCTACAAGATATTAGCTATCATGGGTGTGAAGTCAGGAGAAAAGGCAGAGTTAGCAGCCTACCAACTAAAAGGAGTGGCACAAATATGGTACAACTAATAGAAAGAAGAGAAGGGAGTAAACAATATGGTTCTATAGGAAGAGTTCAAGGTGGCTTTATTAATCGGTTCTTCCCTCTTGAGCTTAGGGAAGCTAAAGTTAAGGATTTTATGAACTTGAAACAAGGATCTATGAGTGTGACAGAGTATTCCCTCAAATTCAACCAACTTTCAAAATATACCCTACACTTGGTTGCCATCTGAAGGTTTAGAATGAACAAGTTCATGATGGGTGTGTCCGACTTGGTGAGTGAGGAATGCCGGTCCACTATGTTGATTAGTGACATGGACTTATCCCATTTGATAACCTATTCCAAATAAATTAAGTGGGAAAAGTTGAGGAAGAGGAGGGGTCATGAGCCTAAGAGGGCCTGTAAGTTCCCAAAGGGTGGTCGCTTCAACCAAGACCAAGGGTCTTCTCATGCTTCTATTAGGTGGTTCGCTAGTGACCTCCTAAGGACCCATGTTTATTATGTTATGGTTCTTCATGATGTGTGTCCAAGAGATGATAAGGGCCATAAAGGCCCATGCTTGAGAGATACTAATACATGTTTTGGTTGTGGGTAAGTGGGTCACAAGATGGTGGATTACCCTCAAAATCGCAACAAAGGTAAGGAGGTTCATCCACAAGGTGCTAATATGGTTCCTTTGGGGAGAGGTGTCCAACAAGATGGTGCCCCAAGGCACAATCAGTTTTATTCTTGCATGGGAGGGAAGGGGTTGATGAGGTCCCCGATGTTGTTACCTCAGTTCCTTTAGGGAGAGGTAGCCGAAAAGATGGTGCCCTAAGGCACAACCAATTTTATGCTTTGCATGGGAGGCAAGAGGTTGATGAGGTGTCTGACATTGTTATCGGTATGTTGAAAATCTTTTATTTTGATGTGTATGCATTGATTGATCCGGGTGCCACTCTTTCTTTGTTACCCAGTTTGTTGCCAAAAAGTTCTATGTTGTGCCCAAATTGGTATGTGAGTCATATGAGGTGTCTACTCCTATTAGTGCATCTATTGTTACTAGAAAAGTCTATAGGTATTGTCCCATTTGCATCTTGCATAAACTATTGCCTTGTGATCATTTAGAGTTGTACATGGTTGATTTTGATGTTATTCTTGGGATGGAATTGTTGCATGCATACTATCCTTCTATTGATTGTAGAACCTGTAGGGTCAAGTTCCAATTCCCAAATGAACCGGTCCTTGAGTGGGAGAGTCATGATGTGGTGGTCAAGGGTAGGTTCATCTCTGCAATAGTTATCATTCTAGCATCGGTATCCAAATGAACCGGTCCTTGAGTGGGAGAGTCATGATGTGGTGGTCAAGGGTAGGTTCATCTCTGCCATTAAAGCCCGTAAGTTGAACTCTAAGGGGTGTCTTTACCATCTTGTGAGGGTTAGGGATGTGGAGTCTAAAGTCCTTCCCATAGAGTTGGCTCCAATTGTAAATTAGTTCCTTGATGTCTTCCCAAATGACATTCCAGGTGTTCCTCCAGAAAGGAAATAGATTTTTGTATAGACCTCCTTCTCGATACTCAACCCATTTCTATTCCACCTTACTGTATGGCCCCAGCAGAGTTAAAGGAGCTGAAGGAACAATTGAGGGACATATTGGAGAAGGGTTTTATTAGGCCTAGTCAATCCCCTTGGGGTGCACCGGTGTTGGTTTTGAAGAAGGATGGGTCTCTTAGAATGTGTATTGACTATCGATAACTCAATAGGGTCACCATCAAGAATAGGTATCCTCTTCTAAGAACTTATCATTTTTTTGACCAATTGCAGGGGGCTAACCACATCTCTAAGATTGATCTTTTGTATCATCAAGTTAAGGTGAGGGAGTATGATATTCCTAAGATGGCCTTCCATACTAGGTATGGGCATTATGGTTATGTCTTTTGGGTTGATCAATGCACCGGCCATCTTCATAGACCTTATGAATAGGGTCTTTAAACCCTAACTTGTTTCGTTCGTTGTGGTATTTATTGATGATATTTTTATCTATTCACATAGTGAGTGGAGCATATGGATTATTTGAGGGTTGTGCTGCAAAAATTGAGGGAGGAGAAATTGTTTGCTAAATATGAAAAGTGTGAATTTTGGTTGAAGAAGGTTGCCTTCCTAGGTCATGTAGTGTCGAGGGATGGTCTTAAGGTGCATCCTAAGAACACCTATGTGATTAAAAATTGGCCTCGACCATTGACCCTCATCAGACATTAGGAGCTTCTTGGGCTTAGCGGGTTACTACCGGAGATTTGTAAATTGGTTCTCTTCTATTGCTTATCCCATGACAAGATTGACCCAAAAGAAGGCCATGTTTGTGTGGACCGATGAGTGTGAAAGGAGCTGCCAAACATTGATAGATAAACTTGTGTCCACTCCTATATTGTCACTATTGGATGAGCTACGGGGATTTGTTATGTATTGTGATTCTTCTAGAGTTGGTTAGGTTGTATACTAATGAAAAATGGTAAGGTGATAGCCTATGCTTCTAGGAAACTCAAAGTGCATGAAAAGAACTATCATACTCATGATCTTGAATTGGCCACCATAGTATTTGCTTGGAAAATTTGGTGACATTATTTGTATGGTGTGCATGTTGATGTGTGCACCGATCATAAGACCCTCCAATATGTCTTCACTGAAAAAAATCTCAAATTGAGACAAAGAAGATGGCTAAAACTTCTTAAGGACTATGATATAAGTATGCATTATCGTCCCGATAAGACTAATAATGTGGCGGATGCATTGAGTAGGGTGTCTATGGGTAGCCTAGCTCATGTTGATGGTGGTGATAAGTAGATGGCTGGGGAAGTGCATCGATTGGCTAGATTGGGAGGTAGTTTGGAAGTGTTGGTAATGGGGGTATTGTTGTTGTTGATGGTTCTAAGTCTTCCTTGGTTGATGAAGTGAAATAAAAGCAAGATCTTGATTCCTCCTTGCTAGAATTGAAGGCTTGGTGAAAGAGGGCAAGGTGGAGATGGTGCCAGTAGATACCAAGGTAGATTATATGTTCCTTGGATTGATGGTTTGATGGAGAAAATCCTTGATGAGGGCTATAGTTTTTACTCTATCCACCCCAGTTTTACCAAAATATATAGAGATTTGAAGGATGTGTATTAGTGGGGAGGCATGAAGAGGGACATTGCCAAAATCCTTTCCGGTTGCCATAGTTGTCAACAAGTCAAAGCCGAACATCAAAGGCTAGGTAGCCTAACCCAATACATAGAGACTCCTACTTAGAAGTAGGAGGAAATTAATATGGATTTTGTGGTTGGGTTTCCCAAGACTATAAAAGTATATGATTCCATTTGGGTATTGGTTGATATGATGATGAAATCGACATACTTTCTACAGGTTATGACCACCTATGAGGCTGAAAATTATACTAGGTTGTACATACATGACTTGGTAAGGTTGCATGGAGTTCCTTTGTCCATCATATCTGATCGTGGTTCTCAATTTACTTCACACTTTTGGAGGTCCTTTCGAAGGAGTATTGGTACAAAGGATAAACTTAGTACAACCTTTCACCCTCAAACTAATGGACAAGTTGAAAGACCATTATATCAGATCGTGGTGCTCAATTTACATTATATTTTTGGAGATCCTTTCGAAGGGGACTTGGTACAAGAGTTAAAGTTAGGACGACCTTTTACCCTCAAATGGATGGCCAAGCCAAAAGAACTATCCAAACACTTGAGGATATGCTTAAGGCTTGTGTATTGGAGCTTAAGGGTAGTTGGGATGGTCATCTTCCATTGATTGTTGTTTGCCTACAACAATAGTTATCATTCTAGCATCGGTATGGCTCCTTTTGAGGCTCTCTATGAGAGACATTGTAGATCACCGGTTGGTTGGTTTGAGGTTGGTCAGGTAGATATTTTGGGACCAGATCTGGTTATAGAGGCTCTTGAGAAAGTTAGGATGATAAGAAAAAGGTTGAAGATGGCCCAAAGTCGCCAAAAGTCCTATGTCGATGTGAGGAGAAGGGATCTTGAACTCCAGGTTGGTGATTGGATTTATTTGAAGGTGTTAAGCATGAAGGGTGTGGTTCATTTGGCTAAGAAGGGAAAGTTGAGCCCAAGATATGCTGGTCCTTATAGGGTAATGAGCAGAATTTGCAAGGTTGCTTATGAGTTGGAATTACCTGGTGAGATAGATTTTGTTCATCGTATATTTTATGTATCCATGTTGAGGCAATTTATGGGAGATGGTAATACTATTATGCCTCTTGATATTGTGGATGTTGTTGAAGACAATTTGACCTTTGTAGAAGTTCCGGTTCAGATCTTTAATAGAATAGTGAACAAGTTGAGAAACAAAGATGTGCCTTCCATTAAGGTCCTTTGGAGGAACCAACAGGGTGAAAGTGCTACTTGGGAGGCAAAAGTGGACATACAAAAGAAATATCCTTACCTTTCTACTCAACTCAATACTAAGATATTGATCTAAGCCATTTATATGATCTCAAGTCTTAAGTTCAGCCCTCATGTCATTACATGCATTCCTGTTTAAATTGTCAAGTTCATAATAATTTTACACTTATGATGAGATTTTTGAAGTGATGTTTAAGTGCAGTGTTGCATCTCTATGTGGGCTAAAATTGTCATGTTTGTGTCTCTCATATACATTTCTCTGACATTCACAGACAAAACTTTCCCAAATGGGAGATATTGAAACTACCCTAAAAAGTGCCCGAAAATATGCCTCGAAGTGCCCGAAATCGTAATTTTTATATATCTCAAAATTCGTGTGCGATATTGAAAATTCAACTTCACATTCTTGATAAGGGGATCAAATTGAGTGGAAACTAGGTCTAACCCCAATTTAAGAAAAAATGATTAGCAATTTTGATTTTCCATAATGCAAATTCAAGTGAGGTTTCTGCGCCTCTGTGTATTGTTTTGTCAAATTTTTCACTTCGGTCCAAGACTTTTATATTCTGGGCCTAAGTGTTTCAAAATGTGAAAATATCTAAACTTAGCCATATTTCATTCTCATATCATTCTAACCATTTCCCAATACTCATTCAAACAGTTAGCCAAATATTTTAATCCTAAATTCAAGTCTCAAAACTCATCATGATCTTAGGATTCTCATCCAAGATTCAAGTCTCCATCTCCAATTTTTTCCAAGTTATTCTCCAAAGATAAGGTATGTGAGTATTTTTCATGGTTTCTTTCATCCTTAATGCCCAAGCTTTTTTTACTTAAAATTGCATGATTTAAAGTTGGTTTACAAGAGAGTCTTATTATGAAATTCACTGCACACTAAGTTGGGGGTTTGTGAAATCGTGATTGTTTTAGCATGCTTTGAGCTATGAATCTAAGATTTATTGTAAGATTTGATAAAGGGTTTTGATGTATATTGCTTGAGGGTGTTACCATGTATTGATTGATGATTTTACATTGGATTTCCTTGCATGATTTCATACCTAAATTTCATGGTTTTACACTAGCACTACACACCTGGCAAGTGTTTGATAAAATTTCTGGTTATGGTTTTCTTGAGGAATTGAAGGCCCAATGCTTATCTTTTTAGTTGAATGACTATATGATGATGACATGAATGTGTCTCTATATGATATTCTCCTATCTAGTGTTGGAATGTGACCATGTCCTACCCGGGGGTTGCATGCCGGGTAACCTTATCAAGTGGTTCGTACCTTGATAATCTTATCGGCGGGTTTGTACTTTAGTCACCACGGGTGGTAGGGTGCAATTATCTATCAACCTTGTCGAGGGTTTTGTACCATAATAACCTATCTATGGGTTTGTACTCCGGTCGCCATGGGTGGTAGGGTGCGATGATCCACCAACCTATTGACCGGGTATGTACCTCAATCACTAAGGGTGGTAGGGTGCGACAGTCCACAAATAGTTTAGTGGTCCCTTCTTATTCTTACACATATATTATGCCCTATAGAAGCATATTTTACTTAAGCATTAATCATACGAGCCATATTGTTATTATGCTATCTATTTCTTATCTCTAGGCATTTTGACTATAATGCCTACCTCTTGTTGCATTGCATCCTACATACTTAGGACATTCAAATGTACTAACGCATACTCTATGCCTACATGATGTCACCATGTAGGAACCGGAGCACCGTTTGATCATCCTCCTCCTCCTCCACACGGCTAGTACGATATCACTCAAGCAAGTTGGTGAGTCCTCCATTTCCGAGGACATTGGTCTATGTTCTTATACTATGTATTGCTACAATCTTTCTCTATTGTATACTATGACTATGAGGCTGAACCCAATTGCTTGTCTTAGCCCCCGCTATTATCTATGTAGTAGAGGTGTTGTAGGACATGTTACGTATCTATGTTTTGAACTTGACTATCGATGTTGATGTTATGAAAGTTGTCTCTTAGCCCTGTTTATCCCTATTTACCACTTCTTGTTGTATTTTATTGTTTCCGCAACCAAGGATGTGTAATGATATGTTAAGGGGCTTGCTTGAGGTTCCTTCGGGTTCCCTATGAACTGTGTCATGTCTAGGCCCTAGGCTTGGGTCGTGACATATTTGTCCCCAAATGTCAAAGAGACGTATATAAGAAGAGTAGTCATGAAGAAATCAGCCCCAACAAGAATGCAATAATGCACTTAAACACCATTTTGAAAATCTTAACACAAGTGTAAAAAAATCATCATGAACTTGTCAACATAAACGTGAATGCATACAAATGACATAGGGGCTGAAACATAATGCTTGGAACAATAAAAGAAAAGGACTTAGCATATTATGACAAGCTTGAATAGAATGAAAAAGGAACGGATATTGCTTTTTCATGCCCGCTCCGGCTCCCCGAATGACACTTCTAACTTGACGATTCTCCCAAAGGGCCCTGATGAACATTACACCCTTACAAATTGACCTTTACTCATATTCACCCAACTTCTCCACCAGACTTTCTCATAAATCAACTCATTCTCTACAATGTCCACAACCTCAAAGAGTCCTAAATTTATCCATTGGAACCTCTTCTTAAGCCAAATAATCCTCCACGACAACCTCAACCTCAAAGATTTCTATATTACTTGAGTCACCAACACATCTTCACAACCTAGATGCATGAAGAACCGGATGAACCATATCCATATCCATAGGCAACTCCAATTCGTATGAAGCCATACAAATCCTCCTCAACACTCTATAAGGACTCACTAACCATAAACTCAATTCCCTCTCTTGCCAAACCCAATCACACTCTTCATGAGTGAAACTTACAAATAGAACCAATCACCATCATTAAATTCAAGATCCCTTCTCCTCACATCGGCATAGGACTTTTGACGACTTTGGATTGTTTCATTATTTCCCTAATCAACCTCACCTCCTCCATATCCTCCATAATCTGATTTGGACCTAACAAAACCATTTCTCCCACTTCAAACCACCTAACTAGGGACATACAATGTCTACCATATTGAGTCTCAAAAGGAGCCATAACAATGGTAGAATGATAGCTACTATTAGTCTCATCAAGAACCCTCTTTCTCAAGTCATCTACACTAGGCACACACAACCTATCTGGATACCTAAGGGCACCATCTCCCCTTTGTGAGAAAACCTCTACCTTGCCAACACTCACTAAAGCCTTCAATTCTAACAAGGAGGGATTAATATTTTTCTTTGCTTTTACCTCATCAACCAAGGAAGATTTTGGAACCATCAACAACCACAATACCACCATTATCCACCTCTTCCAAGTTAACCCTCAATCTAGCCAACCGGTGGACCTCCCTAGTCATCCCTTTGCTACCACCATCAATATGAACTAGGCTACCCATTGTCACCCTACTCAAAGCACCAACCACATTATTAGTCTCACCGAGATGATAATGCACACTCAAATCATAATCCTTAAGAAGTTCTAACCACCTTCTTTGTCTCAAGCCAAGATTCTTTGGGTGAACACATATTGGAGACTCTTGTGATCAGTGAACACATCAATATGCACCTAATACAAATAAGGACATCAAATATTCGGTGAAATTACCACAACGGCGGACTCAAGGTCATAGGTAGGATAATCCTTCTCATGCATCTCAAATCGCCTAAAAGTATAGACTATCACCTTACCATTTTTCATCAACACACAACCCAAACCAATTCGGACGACATCACAATACACAACAAACCCTTCCAACCCTTCGAGTAGAGGAAAGATAGGAGCAGATACAAACTTATCCTTCAAGGTTTGGAAACTCTTTTCACACTTAATGGTTCATATAAACTTAGTTTTCTTTAGGGTCAACATAGTTAGGGGAGAAGCAATAGAAGAGAACCCATTCATAACCTCCGGTAATAACCCGCTAATCCCAAGAATCTCTTAATATCCAAGGGAGTCAAAGGTCTAGGTCAATTTCTAATCACATCAATCTTCATAGGATCCATATTAATACCATCATCTGATACCACATGACCTAGGAAGGTAACCTCCTTTAACAAAAATTCAAACTTCTCATACTTAGCACATATCTCCTCTTTCCCCAAGATTTGCAACATTGCCTCCAAATGGTTCACAAGCTCCAAATAAATCAATACTTCATCACTAGAGACCACCACAAACCTAACAAAGTAAAAGTAGGGATTAAAGACCCTATTCATGAGACCTATAGACATAATGTGTATAAGACAAACCAAAAGACACCACCCCAAATTCAAAATATTTGAAAGGACATTACTAACTCAATTTATAACCGGAATCAACCCAATAGAAATAACTTAGGTTTGACACCCCTAACTCTTACAAGATAATAAATGCAACCCTTAGAGATCAATTATACCTTAAGACAGGAAACAAACTTACACCTTTACAACCACATTACAAGCCCCCACTTAAGGATGAGTTTATTAGGGAACTGGAATCTAATTCTACGAGCCCTACAATCAAAGGAGACATAATATGCAAGCAAATATTCCATCCCTAGTATGACATCAAATCCACCATATCAACCCCAACAAGTCACAAGGCAAGGCCTAATGCAATATGAATATGGAACAATACCTATGGACTTTCTAACAACAATAGGCTTAACAAAGGGGTAGACTCCAAACTTTCACATAACAACTCAGGGTACACTAGAAGCCCACTAGTAACAAGAAAGAAACATGAAATAAATAGGTTCATCCAGGCCCATTAATGCAAACATATCAAAGCCAAAGGAAATTTCAACATACAAGTAGCAACATTGGGCACCTTATCCCCTTCTTGCATCCCTTGAAAAACATAAAATTTAGTGTGTAGTGGGGCACCACCTAGATGACCTTCACCTCTACCTTTGGGTTGAGCATGAGGACAACCGCTAACTTTGTTCCCAAATCCGCCACAACAAAAGCAAGTATTAGATCTCTTCAAACATGGGCTATTATGGCCTTTCTAACACTTTTGGCACGAAGGCTTTGCCACCCCCTCATGAACTACTCTACTCTTATTGCGTTTGTAAGGGCAATCCCTTACCTTATGACCCATCTCTCCACAACCATAACAAGTGTTACTACCCCTCAAGCATGGCCCATCATGGCCTCTACCATATCTTTGGCACCTAATATAAGGAACCACACCGCCACCACCTTTGGAACTTTGGAACTTACCACCAAAATGGGCCATGTTAGCATTACTACTCCTTTTACCATTGGAAGTCTCGGGGGGCACTCACTTATTAATTGAGTTGGGTTGTCAATTTTGTCACCGCTTTGGTCAGTACCCATAAAGCATTGAAAACCTCCACATTCAATATATCACCGTCCTGAGTAGCTTGAAACATATTCTGAAATACAAAGAATAAATTTAAATATAAGCCTTAGAGGACTTAACTCTATTATACAATATAGATCATAAAGAAGGGAAACATTTCCTAAAATGCCATATAGCCTCTCATTCATAGTCGTGGCGTGCATCATAACCATGAATAGGACTTTAATCGATGCAGCATGTTAGACTCTAAAGGCCATTAATAACTATAAATAGGACTCTAATCGATGCAGTGTGTTAGACTCCGAAGAGCATTAACAACCTAGTGCTCTGATACCAAGTTTGACACTACCCAAATTAGGAAGTATATATGACACGGCACATGGGGAACCCAAAGGAACCCAAAGCAAACATCTTAACATATCATTACACATCCTTGGTCGCGAAAGCAAGTAAACCCAATTAAAGAATAGAAATAAGGGCTTAGGGACTAAGGAAAAAACCTTTATTTCATAAAAACATCAAAAGAGTTAAAGAAAGTCAAGCTTATAGCATCATTGTCCAATAACACCAGTAAACATAAAACTTAGTGGGGGCCAAGAAAAAAAACCAGACTCACCCTTATACAAATAATAATAGGTAATCCAAATATATAAGTTATACTCTAAACATAAGCATGAAAGCAGATAGATATTGTCCTCGGACTTGAGGACTCACAAAAAGCTAACTTGAACAATATGCCAGAGTATTAAAAGTTCAACATACAAAAATAGCAAATGACAAGAGTAGCATAGATAGTGTCCTCGAACTTTATGACTCACCTAGCCTTATCTCCAAAGCACCGAACTAGCCACATGGAGGATGATCAAGAGGTTCTCCGATTCCTATATGGTAATATCATATAGGCATAGAGCATGTCTTAGTACATTTGAATATACTAAATATGTAGGATGCAATGCAACAATAGATAAGCAACGTAAGCAAAATGCAATATCATAGACAATAGATATCATAGTAAAAATATGATATGTATGAAGGATGGTTGAAGTCATGCTTATATAAAACAAAATACATGTGTAAGGAGTGACCATTATTAGTTTATATCCAAGGCATACCACCTCCTTGGAGAGGCGAATGAGGTACAAACCCCGCAATATGATTGATGAGGTATAAACCCCTCAATATGGTTGATGAGGTACAAACCCCCAAACATGGTTAATGAGGTGGAAATCCCCCTAAATGGTTATCAAGGTACGAATCCCTCAAAAGATTGCATGTGCCTACCATCTCTCGAGCGACGCAATCGAGGTAAAAACCCCTCAACATGGTTACCCAGGCCTATAACCTCCCGAGTGAGGATTGGTCAATTCCTAAAACTATATACATAATAACATATAGATATATTCCTTTCATCATCATAAAGTCATTCTACTCATAAGACATACATTGGAACTTCAATTCCTCAAGAAATCATTACCAGACAATTTATAAAACACTTGGTGGGTATTTAGTGCTAGTATAAAAACCATGCAATTCAAGAGTGAATCATGCAAGAAAACTTGATGTAAAATAGCCCACTAATAGTTGGTAATAACATCTTGCAAATACATTGAAACCACTCACCAAATCCTAAGAGAGATCATGGTTCTAAAGCTTAAAACATGCATAATCATAATAGGTAAATCATCTCATGGTATAAACTTAAAAATGAGTAATCATGTATTTTCAACCAAACTTTCATAAAATCCTAATATAGTATATGATCATACTCTCTAATGAATAATACCCATAAGCAAGATAACTTGGAAACATGTAATTTTCATAGAAATGCAAGATTGGGCTTCATAGGTGAAAGGTATACATAAATGAAACCCACATACCTTAGACCTTGAATTTCTTTGAATTGAGTTGTGAAATACTTGAATTTTTGAAGTGGGTCTTGGAATCCAAATCTTGCTCTTCAGTTTCCTTGAATTTGTATTGGGGTTTTGATGGATGCTTTTGAGAGAATTGGAGAGTGTATTCCAATTGGGAGGAGTGAATTTGATCTTTAAGAATAGGGTTTAGATCTTTAGAAAGTGTTAAGATAGCATTGGAATCCCCAAAAGATCTACAGAAATGACTAAATTTATGGAATAGCATTAATGAAACTTATTTTAGGAAAAACTCGTATATACCCCTGCACATATAAGTTCAACAAAAACGAGCATAACTTCTTCATTCGATCACTAAATAGGGTGAAACCAAGTCGATTGGAAAGATAATTCAAAGAGCTTTAATTTGGTTGGTTGTGGGCTGCCCAGTTCTTCATATGATAAGAGATATGCCCCTTTAAAGTTATCTCTCCTACTGGTACGTGTGCATAAACATAGCCAATAGAAATTCCTTTGAACTTGACTTGATGTAGGGGACTCACGATGGTATTAAATGACATAAAATAAGCTTGATTTAGATTTGAATGAGTGCTTGAAGCTTGAATGAGTTTCTTTAGATCCAAAAGTGAGTTGGGACACTTGAATTGGGTGAAATATTTGTCTAAGTGTTAGAGAAAGTATTGGGGAATGTCTTGAAAGATATGAAGGTAAAATATGGCTAAGTTTATGTATTTTGACATATGGGAAGGCTTAGGCCCAAGACCCAAAAGACTTGGACTGAACTAATAATATTGGACAAAAATACACCTTCTCCGTGCCTCTGGCGCGTCGCGCCTTGGGCGCGCTAGCTCACTGGAAATTGGTCACTTTGCATTTTTGAATTTTTTTACGGTCGCTCTAAAATTCAGGTTAGACCCATTACCCACTCAATTTTACCACTTGAACAAGAATATGAAGTCAGATTTTTGATATAACGCACGAAAATAAAGATTTCGGGCACTTCCAATACACATTTTTGGGCACTTTTTTTAGGTTGTTTCATTGTCAATTTAAACATGAATGTAGGCAATGGCATGAGGGCTAAACTTAAGACTTGAGATCATATAGAGGACTTAGAGTGATACCTTAGGCTTGAATGGAGTTGAAAAGGTAAGGATATTGCATTTGCATGTCCGTTTCATCCTCCGAAGTAGCACTTTACACTTGTTGATTCCTCCAAAGGACCTTAACGGAAGTCACATACTTGTTCCTCAACCTCTTCACTTGTCTATCAAAAATCAGAATTGAATCCTCTGATAGGTTAAATTGTCTTCAACAACACCCACAAAATCAAGAGGCATAATAGCATTAGGGTCTTTCACACATTTCCTCAACATGAACACATGAAAGACTGGATGCACCAAATCCATCTCACTAGGCAATTCCAACTCATAAGCTACCATGCCAACTCTTATCATTACCCGATAAGGACCCACATATCTTGGGCTAAATTTTTCCTTCTTACCAAAATGAACCATACCCTTCATGGGTGATACCTTCAAATAAACCCACTCACCAAACTTGAATTGAAGATCCCTTCTCCTCACATCGGCATAGGACTTTTGGCGACTTTTGGCTGTCTTTAACCTTTTTCTAATCATCCTAACCTTCTCAAGAGCCTCCATAACTAGATCGGGTCTAGCCAAAGCCACCTGTCCAACCTCAAACCACCCAACCAGTGACTTACAACATCTACCATAGAGAGACTCAAAAGGAGCCATATCGATGCTAGAATTATAGCTATTGCTATAGGCAAACTCAATGAATGGAAGATGATCATTCCAACTACCCTTAAGCTCCAATACACTAGCCCTAAGCATATTCTCAAGTTTGTGGATAGTTTTTTCGGCTTACCCATCCATTTGAGGGTGAAAAGTCGTGCTAAGTTTAACCTTAGTACCAAGACCCCTTTGGAAGGACCTCCAAAAATGTGAAGTTAACTGAGCACCATGATCTGATATGATAGACAAGGGCACCCCATGTAATCTCACCAATTCATAAATGTACAATTTAGCATAATCTTCAGCCCTATATATAGTCTTAACCGATAGAAAGTGAGTCGATTTTGTCATCCTTTCAACCACAACACAAAAGGAATCAAAACCCATTCTAGTCTTAGGCAACCCAACCACAAAATCCATATTAATCTCCTCCCACTTCCAAGTAGGAGTCTCTATGTCTTGGGTTAGGCCACCTATCCTTTGATGTTCGGCTTTGAGTTGTTGGCAACTATGACAATCGAAAACAAATATGACGATGTCCCTCTTTATGCCTCCCCACCAATACACATCTCTTAAGTCCCTATACATTTTATAGCAAGTTGAGATCTTTTTAAGTGAAGACATATTGGAGACTCTTATGATCGGTAAACACAACAACATGAGCTCCATACAAATAATGATGCCAAATTTTCAAAGCAAAACAAAGGCGGCCAATTCAAGATAAAGAGTAGGATAATTCTTTTTATGCACTTTGAGTTTTGTAGAAGCATAGACTATAACCTTACCATTTTGTATTAGAACACAACCCAATCCAACTCTAGAAGAATCACAACACACAACAAACCCATATAGTCCTTCTGGTAGTGACAATATAGGAGCCGACACAAGCTTATCTTTCAAGGTTTGGAAACTCTTTTCACACTCCTTAGTCCACAAAAATTTAACCTTCTTTTGAGTCAATTCTGTCATGGGAGAAGAAATAGAAGAGAACCCATTAAAAAATCTTTGGTAGTAACCCATTTAGCCCAAGAAGCTCCTAATATCCGACAGTGTCAATGGTCAAGGCCGATTTCTAATCATATCCGTCTTCTTAGGATCCACCTTAATATTATCCCCGACACTACATGACCTAGAAAGGAAACCTCCTTCATAAAAAATTCACACTTTTCGTACATGCCATACAACTTCTCTTCTATTAATCTTTGCAACACTACCCTCAAATGAACCACATGCTCCACCTCACTATGAGAATAGATCAAAATATCATCAATGAAGACCACAATAAATGAATCAAGATAAGGTTTAAAGTCCTTATTCATAAGATCCATAAAGATAGCCGGTACATTGGTCAACCCAAAAGACATAACCATAAATTCATAATGCCTATATCTAGTCCCAGAGGCCATCTTGGGAATGACACACTCCCTCACCTTCACTTGATGATACCCGAACCAAAGATCAAACTTAGAGATGTGGCTAGCCCCTTACAATTGGTCAAACAAATCATCAATTCTTGGAAGAGGATACCTATTCTTTATGGTTACCCTATTGAGTTGCCGATAGTCAATACATATTCTAAGAGACCCATCCTTCTTCTTCACAAACAATACTGGTGTACCCAAACTAATTGGCTAGGCCTAACAAAACCCTTCTTCAACAAGTCCCTCAATTGCTCCTTCAACTCTTTTAACTCCGTTGGGGCCATACAATAAGGGGGAATAGAGATAGGTTGAGTATCGGGGAGGAGGTCTATACAAAAATCAATTTCCCTTTCAAGAGGAACACCGAGAAGGTCTTTACAAAAGAAATCAAAGAACTCATTTACAACCGAAACTAATTCTATGGAAAGGACTTTGGACTCCACATCCCTAACCCCCGTAAAATGATAAAGACACCCCTTAGAGATCAATTTATGGGTTTTAATGCAAGAGATGAACCTACGCTTGACCACCACATCATGACTCTACAACTCAAGGACAGGTTCATTTGGGAATTGGAACTTGAACCTATAAGTTTTATAATCAATAAAGGCATAATATGCATGCAACCAATCTATCCCAAGAATGACATCAAAATCAACCATATCCAACTCAATAAGATCACAAGGCACATTTTATGCAAGATACAAATGGGATAATTCCTATAAATCATTCTAATAATAATAGATGCATCAATAGGAGTAGACACCCCATAACAAGCATTAGTATCCCTCAAGCATAGGCCACTATGACCCTTACCACATTTTACACACCTACTATTAGGAACCACACCCCCAACACCTTGGGCCCTTGGAAAATCATTAGCAACCCTTTTTTAAAATGCATGAGAAGACCCTTCGCCTTGATGGAACCCACTATGCTTTCAACTTTGGAATTTTCCATCAAAACAGGCCATCTTAGCCTCAGGACCCCTTATTTTCCTCAATTTCTCCTCCTCCATTTGATCAACATAGGTTATCAAATGGGACAAGTCCATTTCACTAATAAACATAGCAGCTTAGCATTCCTCATTAACCATGTCGGACACACCCATCAATAACTTATTTATTCTAGGTTTATTTTGAGAGTAGGTTGAACATGAGGGCATACTACCTTATCCTCATAGACCCTTGTCTCAAATTCATAGACTCGACAAATGTAGCTTCCTTAAGCTCAAGACGGAAGAACCAATTAAGAAAAGTCGCCTTGAACTCCTCCCAAAGTACCACATTGTTGACTCCCTTCCCTTTCTTTCATTGATTATACCATATTTGTTTTACCCCTTTGAGTTGGTAGGCTACCAAGTTTTCCTTATCTTCTGACCTCACACCCATGATAGCCATTACCTTGTAGACCTCATCAATGAACTCTTGAGGGTCCTTATCTACCGTAGACCAATAAAATTTTAGGGGATTCATCCTCATGAAGTCTCACACCCGAGATGCCAAAGTAGCAGCATGAGAGGCTTAGGCCCCTTGATTAGCTTGATTACCCACAACTTGTGCAAGCAAGGTGAGAGCATCCTGAAGCTCTCTATGAGACAGTTGCTCCTCGGGTGTGCGCGCTTTTCTTCCTCTTGTGTTAAGCATGATCTAGCATAGCAAAGAATAATCCTTAGGGGAAAACCATAGTTTCACTCTATAGCACAACTTAGAATATGAAGAAGGGAAATATTTCCTAAAATGTCTCATAGCCTCTTACTCATAGTTATGGTGCATAACACAACCATGAATAAGATTCTAATTGATGCGGTCTGTTAGACTTCGAGGATCTAACAACCTCGTGCTTTGATACCAAGTTTTTCATGACCCAAGCCTAGGGACTAAATGTGACACGACATGTGAGGAACCCGAAGGGACCCCAAGCAAGCCTTTTAACATATCATTACACATCCTTGGTCGCAAAAGCAATAAAGTACAATAAGAGTATGTAAATAGGGACAAATGGGGCTAAGGGACAACCTTCATATCATAAACATCAAGACTCAAGAGAGAGTCGAAGTTCATAGCATAATGCAAAACATGTCCAACAACACCTCTAAAACTTAGATACCTAACGGGGGCCAAGACAAGCAACTGGGCTCATCCTCATAGTCAATATATATACATTTAATAAAGATAGTCTTAGAACATTGCATAAGATCATAAACATCATCCCTGAAATGGAGGACTCATCAAAGAGCTTGAGAGAAATCATACTAGCCACGTGGAAGAGAATGATCAAGCGGGGCTCTAGTTGTTACATGGTGATATCTTGTAGCCATAGGGTATACGTTAGTACGTTTGGATGTACTATGCATGTAGAATGCAATGCAATAAGTGATAAACACCATAAACAAAATGCATAACATAGGTAATGAATAAGCTTATAGCAATACGACATGTATGAATGATGCTTGAAGATAAATCATGCCTATATTGAACATAATACATGTGTAAAGAGTGACTATTATTAGTGAATATCCAAGACCTACCACCTTATTAGAGTGGAAAATGAGGTACGAACCCCTCAATAGATTGATGAGGTACAAATCCCTCAATATAATTGATGAGGTACAAACCCCCAAACATGCTTGATGAGGTACAAACCCCCCAATATGGTTGATGAGGTAAAAACTCCCCAATATAGTCATCAAGGTACAAACACCTCGCATGGTTGCACAGGCCTACCACCTCCTAAGCGATGCGATCGAGGTACAAATCCCTCAACAAGGTTACCCAAGCCTACAACCTCCCGAGTGAGGCTTTGTCATCCCCAACACTATAGAGATAATATCATATACATACATTCTTTTGATCATCATATTTTCATTCAACTCATAAGACATGCATTGGGACTTCAATTCCTCAAGAAATTATAAGCAAACATATTGTTAAATACTTGGCGGGTGTGTAGTGCTCGTGTAAAACCATGCAATTCAAGAGTGAAATCATGCTAGAAAATTTAGTATAAAACCGTTAATTGATACTTGGTAATACCTTCAAGCAATATATACATCAAAAACCTTCATCAAATCTCACCATAAATCTTAGATTCATAGCTCAAAACATGCTAAAATAACTACTATTTCATAAACCCCAACATAGTGTGCAGTGAAATTTATAATAAATAATATGTATGAATAAATCAACTTTAAATCACACAATTGTAGGTAAAAGGAACCTTGGGAATCATGGGTGAAAGGAATACATGAAATAAACCCACATACCTTAGCTTTGGAGAATTCTTGAAGAAGATTTGAAATGGAGACTTAAAGCTTAAATGAGAACCTTAAGATTCGGATGAGTTTTGGGACTTGAAATTAGGAGTAATATATTTGCCTAGGTGTTTGAATGAGTATTAGGGAATATCTTAAATGATATAAAAGTAAAATATGGTAAAGTATAGGTCTTTTCACGCATGGAAACACATAGGCTCAAGACCCAAAAGCCTTGGACTGAGATAAAAATCACTGCCAACAAAATACATAGGTCCTCATCTGGTCCACGATGCAGACTTGTCGTGAAGGCACAATTAACACATGTCCATGATAGCTGCGCATTGCGGCACTATCATGTATTGATTCTAGATAAGGAAAGTTACAAAAAATAAAAATGCTAATCGTTTGCTTTTTAATTGAGGTTAGACCAATCCCCCACTCAATTTGACCCTTTGATCAACAATATAAAGTTGAATTTTCAATATCACGCACGGATTTTGAGATATCTAGAAATTACAATTCCAGACACTTCCAAGGCACATTCTCGGGCACTTTTTGGGGTCGTTTAATTTTTGTGGAGAACTTTTGGGTATGTGTTTCTAACATCAAATTAACTAATTTCCATTACTTTTATCTTGATATTACCTATGATTTTATGAGTTTGAATACTTAACATTAGAATCTCCATGTCTTTGTTATAGAAACTTTAAATATTGAATTCTGCTTCAATATGAGCTCAATTTTAGTGGGATTTTCACTCATGAACTACTTTTGTCATGCAGAATCATAATTTTTAGTCAATTTTAGATTCAAAAACTTTAGAATTTAGCCATAACTTTTACCATTTCACTCTTAAGTCTATTTCATGCCAGTATGAGTGTCAAAATTCATCTCTTGATATGTCGCATCTATTGGTTGATTTGGTGCTCATTTTGAGTCTTAGAGTGATCAAAAACTTATCTCGAGTGCAGTTTCAGCATCAGGATAGGTTCATCTAACCTTTTTGGGATTGGATTGGTGTTATTAGATATGATTATCTGATAATTATAAGACGTGGGTTGTTTCATGAGTAACTGGATTAGTATGATAGCATTTGGAGAATAAGTGATATCAGTTATATTGGAATTGGAGTGTATTGTTAAATTTTTAGCAACTTCAGATGTAGTTTTGATGTTCGAATTTCTTTTAGACATTATGGCGATAAGATGAGACTTTTGATATTATTTGGGAAACTTTGTGTCAATTGATGGTATTTGAGGTATTTCTGGAATTTATATGCATATTTTGTGGACTTGCTAAGTTTGGTATTATTGATGTATTTCGCTACAAGTGGAAGTGTGGTACTTTGAGACATGCTAATCACCTATGGTTCCAGTTGAGATACTTAACACTATTTCTCTGATTTCATGATAAATATTTATCGGTATTCTTTTGATATTATTGTTATATACTTTGATTTGTGCATTGTCATACATTCATTTCATAGTGCATTTTTATCACCCCTTTACCATACAGAGGTGGCAAGGTTGAGATATTATGACATTTGAGAGATTTCAGTTATGGCTAACGACAGCCCAGAGTTCTATTTGGCAGCTTTAGCTCGATAGATGTGTACATTGACTTTGTGACAGTCGTAATTTTAGTACATGGCCTACGACGCCTCAGGGTTCTATCTGGTAGGTTTAGCTCGATATATGTGAACACTAGCTCTGCGACATTCGTGATTCCACCACAAGAATCACATACATCTCATTTGCATTGCATAATTAATTATACTTACTATTTTAGACTGATCTTATATATATGTGTGTGTGTGTGTGTGTCCGTGTATGTGTGTAGTGTTCTAACCCTTTTATTGCAGGTGATAGGGACTCTTAGTTATTATATGCTTATCCGATTTTTTCTACTCAGTCGATTGAACCTAATGGGTACATTTCGGTGAACTCACCTCTACAATATTTCCTACATGTAAATCAAGCATAGGTATTCCCACATGGTAGCTAATCTTATTGTCCAAAGTTTTCTTATCATTACCAAATTCGGCGATGAGGCTCAAACTTCGAGTCATCGTTGTTCCTTTGAGACTTCATTTGTTGTTATCTATATTGGACTATGTAGTTTCCTTATAGAGTATCCTTGTATTTACTCAATTGTATTAATTGGAAGCTTTTGTACTCGTGACTCTTAGTTTTCAAATTAAAATCAAGTATTACAGTTGCTTTTATTTTCTTTAGTCGCGATCTGATTTGGGGTCATGATAA
>DF357641.1:93316-123414 GCA_000787875.1 Solanum virginianum
GACTCCTGAAACTCAGAATGGAACAATAACTCACTATTTTAGTTACTTAAACTTTCAAAGATGCAAAAACTCATATTTTCAATTTTAAAAGTCATAATTTCAATTTCAGCAATTAAGATAGTCAAAAATATATAGGCCCAAAGCATGTTACGGAAGGTTAAAATAGTCATTTTCACAAAAAAGTAATAAATAACCAACCAGGTTATTACACTTTCATTCGAAATCACCATGTAGAATCATTACTATTTAGTATACTAATATGTTTTATAATCATTTGGATATAGATTATGGAGGTCATAGATTATTATGATTGTATTATATGTTATGTAATATGTGTAGCCAAAGAGATTGTCATAGATGATGGTGTCCATACGTGCGAGAATTGTAATAAACAATGTGAAAATCCTATTGAGAGGTTTAAGGTACACGTGAAGATGAAAGATATGACTAATGATATTATAATTATAACACCCCACCTCTTAAGTAGGAAAGTTAGAAATCGAGTTTAAAAGAAAGTTTCATAGAAATAAAATTCAACTTTCAAGCCCCAGGTACCCTTCACAAGAACCACACGGGCTGAAAAATGTTCTATGAGTCATGTATTAACTTATGGGGCAACTTTGGAAATTTCTAAGGAAGCACAGCTAGGCTAATGACCCCTGGTCCATTATATGGGTTGTATGTTGTCTCATTGAACCCAATTTTGGCTGAAGGAACAAAGTCCCGTAACCACGACCCCCACCACAAGATTTTTTCCCTTATATATGTCATGTGGGAGCTTGTGGACCCTGCATTAAGCCACCACTCAAGACCTCTTTGGAAAGCTCCCTCCTACGAACATCCATATGATCTATATTACCTTTTACAGCTTGTATGGGGTCTCATACAAAGGAGTTCATTAGTTTTAATACAGGGGTATTTGGTCTTTCCCCACCCTTCCTAGACTAAAATCCCAATTTGTTAGGACAAAAACTCCACCTCAAAAGCAAAACCTGGTGTTTGAGCATCTTCTTGCAAAGTATTTAAGAAACTTCGTGGCCAGATATGTAAGGCTACATAAAAACTTGTTCTCATGCCTTATCCATGCTATTACTAAGAAATTGAGCTATTAGTGAAGTTCACATCATTCCTATTAAATTTCATGCAAAATTCTAGGATTTTAACAAGTATTTCTTGCTAAATTGCAATATTTTATTTCAGTGATGATATTGTTGAGTAAACTCCTTTAAAGCCATGAAACAAAATACCAACTACAAGAACTTTAGAGAAGTTTTGCAATCATATTTATATATATATTTCGAAGGATGATTATTTCTTACAGTACTTATAGTGTTTGCACATAATTTTACTTAAATGATCCATTGAATTACATATAGAGCATGAATGTAGGTATTTTAAATGTTTATCTTGAGATTGAGTTGAGAAGAAAATCTATGTCTTATGCATTACATGAATAAAAATCAAAACTACAAATAAGAAATAGTAAATTGAGAAAATCTAAAGCAGGGATAAGTTCCAAAAGATTTATTATGTTATTTGAGTAAATTTCACTCTTAAGTTATGAGCATGTCAATGACATTTTTGGGAGCAGTACTGAGCACCGATAAGTTTAGAGTAATAATAGCTCAAACTCATAAACTACATAACCAGTATAGGATAAGATCATACCAAACCTATACAACTCCTCACTTGTCTCTGAAAAGGCCTATAAGATGGATCCACAAGTTAAGTTTGTCCTTTACTCTTGCAAGATATTGGAAGGCTCTGGCAAAGTGGGCAAGTCACTGTATCATTCCAAAGCTTATAGTGGTGGTCATCAGTTAGAGAAATTGCCTAAGTTTTAAGTAATATCTTTATTTCTATACTTTCTGTGGCATTCTTTAAAAGTGTTAAAGCTTATGTTTCTCTTGCTTAGTATATCCTTATTAAATGAGCTAGACTAGAGTTAGGTTCTAAAGTTGAGTACTTTTGCCATACCCTTCTTTCTCTTATGTTGCGGGTGTGATCGGTTAGAAAGCTCCTTCCCTTTTGTAACAATCAAATTTCTCAGGATGTGATGGCACCAATGCCAACCCACCAGTATTTAAGGCCATCCCGTAGCCTGAAACCATGGGCAACGAGATACCCAATGGAAGAGAACCTTAATAAGTAAAAGCTTCCCAATTAGTTTCTTCTACAAACTAATTTCTCCATAGTACCTTAACATATGCAATCTCCTTGGTTATCAACAAGAAAACCTGATGCTCAAGGATTTGTATGAGAATCTCCTTATAACTCAAGTTGTCCTTCACTCCAATTCTCTTAAATGGCAAAACAAACTGTAGAGCTACAAAATACTTCTTAAGCACCATAATATAGAAGACTAGGTGGATGACCACTTACTCTGCTAGTTGCTCCAACTCATAAGATACATTGCCCACCCACTTTTAAACTAGTATGGGCCAAATTACATTAGACTCAACTTCCCTTTCTTCCTAAATCACATCATACCCTTCATGGGTGACACTTTTAAATACACCCAATTGTTAACCTCCAACTCTAAGTCTCTTCTTCTAACATTGATGTAGGATTTTTGTCAACTTTGTAAAGTCTTCAATATTTCTCGAATGATCGTCACGTTCTCCATTGCTTGGTGAACCAATTCTTGCCCAATCCACTCTACATAGCCTACCTCAAACAATCTAATTGGTGATCTGTATCTCCTCCTATAAAGTGCCTTTTATAAGGCCATTGGAATACTCAAACAGAAAATATTATTGTCGGCAAACTTAATTAGAAGCAAATGATTATCCCAATTACCCTTGAAGTCAATGAAATAGGCCCTCAACATATCCTCTAATGTTTGAATTGTGTGCTATGACTTGCCATTAGTCTATGGATGGAAATCGGTGTTAAGGTTCACCTTCGAACCCAAGCCTTTCTGGAATGATCTCCAAAACTAAGCAGCGAATTGGGCTCCTCTGTCTGAGATAATGGACAAGGCAACTCCACAAAACCTAAAAATCTCTTTTATATATTATTGGGCATAATCAACCACGGTGTTAGTCTTCTCTACCACCAAAAAGTGCATAAATTTTATCATCCGCTCAACTATCACCCAAATTGAATCATATTGTTAGCAGGACCTTGATAAGCAGTGATAAAATCCATGTTAACCATCTCCCACTTCTATTCCGGGATCTCAAAGTTCAGAGCTACTCTACAAGGCTTTGGATGCTCAACTTTGACTTGTTGCCAGTTCGGGCATTTAGAAACAAACTCCAAAATGTCTCTTTTCATTCTACTCCACAAGTAGACTTCTCTTAAGTCATAGTAATCTTAGTAGAGCTTGGATGGATAGAATATTTGAAGTCATTGACTTCTGCCATGATCATTTCTCGAATACCAACTCAATCTGCCTTGATATCTCAATACTCTATCTCTCCTTTTGGAAGACGCCATTACCTTCTGCTTATGTACATTTGCCTTCAATTGCCATAAGATAGAGCCTTCATCTTGCTTATCCTTCACCTCTATTATAAGAGATATTGCAGACCCGTTTTGTAGAAGAACACCACCTTTACCAGATTTATCTAGTTGAACTCCCAATCATGCAAGTCTGTGAACATCTTTAGTCAACTTTTTCTTCTCCTTCTCTACATGAGTGGCGCTTCCCATAAAAAACATCTAAGAGCATCAATAACCACATTAACTTTATGTGAATTGTAAGGAATGCTCATTTCATAGTCTTTGAGTAACTCAAGCCAACTCCTCTGCCTCAAATTAAGGTCCTTCTAGGTGAAGACAAATTGCAAGCTCTTATGGAATGTGAATACATCAACATGGTATCCATATAAGTAGTGGTGCCATAGCTTTTGAACAAACGCCACTAGTACCAATTCCATGTCATGCCTGGGGTAATTTCTCTCATGCACCTTGAATTTCCTAGAAACATAAGTAACACCTTTACCCTTTCTATATCAATACACATCCCAATCCCACACTTGAGGCATCATAATAAATGACAAATCCATACATTCCTTCAGGCAAGGTGAACTATAGGGCAGTTATCAACATTGTTTTTAACTCATAAAAACTCCTCTCAGACTAATTGGACTATTGAGATTTGACCTTTTTTTAAGTTAGTTTAGTCAACGACACAGATATAGAAGATAACCCATTAAAAAATCTACAGTAGTAACAAGCAAAACCCTGAAAACTTTTTATATCAATCAGACAGGTTAGCCTAGGCCAGTTCTTGATTGTGACAATATTTTGAGTGTCCACTAGAATGCCATCACCCAAAAATATATGGCCTAGGAATGCCATTAATTTGGGCCAAGACTCATACTTTGAAAACTTTGCATATAACTCATTATCCTTGAGTGTCTGCAAAGTGATCCTGAGGTGATTAGTATGCTCCTCCTCATCTCTGAAATACACTAAAATATGATCGATAAACATAATCATGAACATATTATAGTACTACCTTAATACTCTGTTCATCAAGTCCATAAAGGTTGTAGATGTGTTTGTCAATCCAAAGGACATTACCGAAATCTTTGAGTAACCATATTATGTTCTAAATGCTATTTTTGGGATGCCACTTTCTCTCACTTTCAACTGGTAATAGCCCGATCTCAGGTCTATCTTGGAGAAAATAGTGGCATCCTGAAGTTGGTCAAATAAGTCATCTATCATTGGGAGGGGATATATTCTTTACTGTCACCTTATTCAGTTGGTGATAGTAAATACACATTCTAGGTGAATCATCATTATTTCTCATGAATAGATCTGAAGCACCCCATGGAGAAACACTCGTCCTTATAAAGCCCTTCTCTAGAAAATCTCTCAACTATTTTTATAGAGTTAAACTCTATCGCACAAACTCAAAATATGAAAGAAGTGTAACCTTTCAAATGTTCCATAGTCTCTTGCTTATGAAGTCTGAACACACCCATAAACAAGACTCTACTAGACATGGCTTCTTAGACTCCCTAGGATACTTGAACTTTGGGCTCTGATACCAAGTTTGTAACACCCCGAGAGGGTACCCTTGGAGTGGGTAGCACTTGAAGAACCATTGTTGATTTCCCAAGAGAACCACCTGGCCTCATCATTGTATCATACTCGATAGTGGAAGAATGGTCAAGAAAAAACATCAAATAGATAAATAAAGCAATTACAAAAATATTGTTTTCAATGATCAAGATTGGAAATTGAATAACAATAAAAAATTCTCCGCTCAATGTCTATGAAGCCTCTATCAAACAATCTAGATGGAACCATGACAGAGCATGGCTAACCCAATAAAAAGAAAATAAGAATTTAAAATAAACGAAAAAAGTCTCATCCAAAGGCAAGAAGGGCTCACCAATTGTAAAAGCAATAAGTTGGACCTCAACGATGTGTTAGCTAATATCTACTATCACTTGTATCTATGTTATTAATGATGTAGGCCCAAATGGACATCAATACATGGAATATAATGGCAAGTAAAATGGCTCAAGGAAATAGTAAAGACTCAAACTCAATCAATCAACTCAACTCAAAGGTCAACTCAACACCTCATAATTCGACTCAATGAATATGCAAGTTTATGGTTTAAAACCATTCTTCGAATATAACTCGATATTATGCAAGTCAGATTAAACACAATATGCTCAACGAAGTGTTGCTTGGGAATTTCTCTTATCTAACATAACTCCCACCACCTTTAGTTTGGTGATGTAAAATGGAGGTGACTTCGTTGACACGCCCATCCTTAACTTGCCAAGGTAAAGGACAATTAACTTTCTCTTGGATCCAAAATAAATGTCCATCTTTTAGGACATGAGTTGTTAGAATTAACTGCATGATTATTTCTATGGTAGAGACATAGTTAATGGGTTAGGGTAATTATTTACTCACTCCCATATTAGTACTCAATACTCTTTCCAAGAATAAAACATGTTCATGCCAATCAATTAAAAATCATCTATTTTATATTATCTTAAGCACTCGACAACTCAACCAATTTGGATCATCAATGATGTAAAAAATCAAGACTCTTGACTCAAACTCAAATGTCATTTAGAATCAACTCAATCATATACATCATGTGAAACAAGTAAGATGCTCATTAATTGTGCATGAATATAGAAAATATGCTCGTCATGCTCAATCATACCAATTTACTCAACTCAGAAAGTGAAAATTATGGTCTTAATCTGATTAATGCAACAAATGTCATATGGGATGATGCAAATAAAGATTTATAGAACTGAATGCAAGTTTCATATTCAAATTCATATGACCAACATGTAACTCATTGTTTTACTCATAGAAACTCAAAATAGATGCAAAGTAACTCAAGACTAGGATTATACAATTTTTTAGTACTTGATTATTATTCACAACTTGATTCTAAAAGGCGGAGGGGAACAAGGATGGACTCAATCCTATGCTTTATAAGCTATTACATAACTAGAATTAGGAAGAATGATCAACCCTTTGACGATGCTTAAGCTTGAATTCAAAAACCTCTCATTTTCTCCCTTCTTGGATGTTCTCAAGATTTTCTAAGTGTGTACGAGAAATAATACACCAGGGTACTTATAAGGGACCTAAATTACCTCTAACATATCATAAGTTTTAATTGAAAAGGGTAGGAAATTAAATGATGAAAATACTACTTTTAAAATCTATCAATTAGAACCATAAGACCTTGTCTATGGGTCACGGGTCCACTTGTAGGCCATAAGAGACCCACAGTGGGTGAAGGTGTCAAAAAATAAAGTTACTAAAAATTGGACCTGGGACTTACAAAGCACTTCCTATGGCTTGTAAAATGGGCCATGGGCCGTCTGGTAACTCATCATCTCAAGGTTCAGAAACCTTGGTTTCTGGAACTTCAACCTATGAAACATGTTTTATGGGTCGTACCTAAGATGATGCGTCATCTGGTAACACATCATTCAATATTTAGAAAAGTTGATTTTTGAGTCATCAAGTTTTGAAACATGATCTACGAGTAATGGAATGGTGTAGGTCTATAGACTATTAGGTAGATGGGCATCAGACTTAGAAAAGTAGCACTAAGTCATATGGGCACCTACAAAGCCTGATCTACATGAAATGCCCCTCATGTGTTTCAGAAAGGCCCATAATCATAATTTTCATAAACCTTAAAGTCCATACATACTTTCAAAAATCTAACTTCATATTCTTGATCAGGGAAAAACTTGAGCAAGAAATGGGTATAACCCAAATTTTAAAAGGCCTATGGTAAAAAATAATTTTTGCTAATTTTTTATTTCCAAAGAGTCTGCGCGCCCAGGCCGCAATGCACCTAGGGTACGTAGTAGTGTTTTTTATAAGGCGCGCCTGGTCTGCATCGCACCTAAGGCATGGACTAGTGTGACATTTTCCTTGGTGTTTTCTTATACGCCTAAGGGCATTGGATTCATTGCCCAAAAACCCTCTCAAAACTCTCTCCAAGATTCACCAAATTTCTTATTCAAATTTATCTATTCAAACTTAATTTTGGAACTCAAGGATTCAATCTAAGCTTCAAGTTTCCTTCAAGTTCATCTCAAGAAAACTCAAGTTTGAGGTATGTGGGTTTCGTCCATTGAGTCTTTTCACCCATGGAGCCTAGTCTTCCTTTTTATTAAAATTGCATGATTTCAAGTTGTATTACGTATGAGTGTCTCTTATTATTAAATATCAGCATGAAATATATTGGGGTTTTATCAAGTATTATTGATTATGCATTAATATTTGTTTTAAGCATATACTATGAGTTGATCTTTGTCTATTGAGATTTTGCATGATTTGAGCTATGAAAGCTACAAATTATGATAAACTTTTGAGATGGATTTCATGATATCCAAATTAGGGTTTTACTACAAGATTGGTGGGTTTATTTTGAATTGATTTACTCATTTTGTTATTCTCTTGAGTTGTATGATTTTGAACAAGTATCATGTGCCCACCAAGTGTTTGATGAAATTACATGACAAGAATTCTAAAGTTATTTATATGATTTATAAGTCAAGTGACTTCATGGTGATTAAGGGCTTACAATCATGTATTGAATTCATGAAAAGTATCCATCATTTTACAAGTACCAAGTTAAGCCCTATTTCAAGATTTTTACCTCTTATGAGCCATTCATGTTAAAGCAAGGGTTCATGTATGGTTATGATCTATTCTCATGTTCAAGTTAGGCTCACTAATACAAGTCAAGCATGTTAAAGACCTACTCATGTCATGATTATCACATTTCTTACAAGTTATACAAGTTATGATTATTTCAAGCATTCTATGGGATTAGACCTAGCACCGATTGAGGCTTAAGATGGGGGTTCGACACAAGGGGTCCTTATATAAAGTCTTTAGTCTCTAAACTATGTGCCAACATAGGATTATATATTACCATTGCTATATTAGTGGATCCGTCTAGTGCACATTCATATATTTTATCATGTTAAGTTTACCATGCCAAGCAAACCACACATCACCGAGGGGTGTCATGCCTGGTCACTAGCTGGGGGGTGTCATGGCCAACCACTTGTACCGAGGGGGTGTCATGCCTTGGACTCCATATTGTAGCTACTTGGTCTATGTCAATTAAGGTCTCCTCACACATATCTATATTATCATGCACAAGTTAAATATTTTATATGCATGTTTCATTACGAGCATTTATCATACATGCCATATTAAGATTTTATCCATTGTATGTATGTATTTTGAATATTATGGCTTATATCTTTGTTGTATTGCACCCTGCATACTTAGTACATTCAAAAGTACTAAGGCATACTCCATGCCTACATGATATCACCATGGTCAAATTAGAGTTCCTTTTTGGTCATCCTCGTCCATATGGCTAGTTCGATTCTTTGAAGAAAGCTTGGTGAGTTCTCAACTCCAAGGAAAATATCTATTTTACTCATGCTATGTTGAGACTTATTTCTTATGTTGAACACTTGTTACTATGAGGGTGAACCCAGGGAGTGTCTTCGCCCCTGCTCCATTATTAAGTAGAGGTATTCTTGGATACTATGGTTGTATATGCCTATGAGCTCGACTCTCCTTTTATTTCTATGTTTATCAAAGAATTTCCCTTAGTCCTGTTTTCCCTTTTGAATACTTGACTCTTGTTATTGTTTATTTTGCTTCCACAAGCAAGGATGTGTACATGATATGCTAAGACGCTTGTTTGGGTTGTCTCTGTACTTCCCATTCGCTGTGTCACATCTAGGCCTAGGGCTTAAGTCATGATAAACTTTGTATTAGAGTGCTAGGTTGTTAATGGTCCTCGAAAATCTAACACACCATGTCGATTAGAGTCTTATTCATGATTATGAAGCATGCCACAACTATGAATAGGAAGCTATGAGGCATTTTAGGAAATATTTCACTTCTTGATATCCTACGTCATGCGATAGAGCTATGTCCTCTAAGGCTTATTACTGATCCTTAACCATTACATTTCAGAATATGTCTCAAGTCATTCAGAATGGTGGACTGGACAATAACAAATATCAAATGTGGAGGTTCGCAATGCCTTATGATTATTGGCTAAGGTTGAACTGCTCAACTAAACCAATTAGTAGGTGACCCCGAGATCGCATATGATAAGAGGGGGAAGAGAAAGGCTAAGTGATCCTGGGTTGAGGGTACTCCATCTTCTACTAGCCTACCGATGCCCAAGTACAAAAAGAAAAAGATCCCTTTCGCCATTTGTTAATGGTAAGGCAAGAAGCATCAAGGAAAGTATTTCATCACTACTGAAGGATGTTTTAAGTGTGTCGGTGTTAGGCATAGGATAAGAGATTGTCTTGTGGCCTCTGCAGAAGGGAGAAGGAGGGAGTAATTTGAAGGTAGACTCCTATATGCTAAACTTGGTAGCAATGGTGCACCAAGTTCTTCTAGGCGCCCAATATGTAGAAGAAATTGTGCCTAAAATTATGTGACAAACATGAATACATGCTTTTGGTATGGCAAGATGGGCCACAAGATTGTCGATTGTCCATATGCCCAAAGGAATGGCAAGGATATTAGTGTTCAAGTTTCTCCTACGTGACACAAGTGTGGAAGGTACCATTTGAGAGATTGTTTGCAAGTTTGAGTGCATGTTTTGAGTGTGGTGAAAAGGACCATAAATTGACGTATTGCCCATGGGTTACTAATAATTATAGGGATTACTAGAAATGTTCCCAACCATACCCCTCTAGGGGTCATTAGACTTAGCATGGTGCTTTACAGGTATATTAAAGGTTTTGATTTTGATGTGTATGCATTGATAGATCTGGGTGCCACTCCTTCTTTCATTAGTCTTTTTATTGCTAAACAGATTCATGTGTGTCACAAATTATTGCATGAACCTTATGAAGTATCTACCCCGTTGGTGAGTCTATTGTTGCTAAAAGAGTCTATAGAAACTGTCCCGTGTTCATGTTGCGTAAATTCTTACCTTGTGCTTTTGTTGAACTTGACATGGTAGATTTGATATTATTCTTAGGATGGATTGGTTACATGCATATTATACCTCCATTGATTGTATGACCCATAGGGTGAAATTCCAATTCCTGAACGAGCCCGTTCTAGAGTGGGAAATTCATAATGTGGTGGTCAAGGGTAGATTCATTTCGTGTCTCAAAGCCCAAATGTTTATTTCCAAATGTCGTATTTACCATTTTGTTAGGGTTAGGGATGTCGAGTCTAAATCCCTTCCTATTAAGTCAGTTTCAGTGGTCAATGAGTTTCTTGATGTTTTTCCTGATAAACTTCCTGATGTCCCTCCTGAAAGGGAAATAGACTAAAACAACCCCAAAAAGTGCCCATATATTTTCCTCAGAAGTGCCCTAAGTCAAAATTTTCATGTATCTCAAATTTTGTGCATGATATCAAAAATCTGACTTCATGTTCTTAATCAGGGTATCATATTGAGTAGGAAATAGGTCTAACCCTGATTTTAGAGCAATGAAATCACAATTTCATTTTCCCAAAAAGTGAATTACTTTTCATACCCCTAGTGGGTTAAGTCCGATCCAAGGCTTTTGAGTCTTGGGCCTAAGTGTTCCGAAGCGTAAAAATACCTATACTTTACCATATTTCAGTGCAATATCATTCTAAACATCCTCCAATACTCATTCAAATACTTAGCCAAATATTTTACTCCTAAATTTAACTCACAAAACTTATCTAGATCTTAAGGTTCAAATTCTAGCTTCAAGTCTCCATATCTAATCATCATGAAGCTATTTTCCAAAGCTAAGGTATGTGGGTCGCTTTCATAGGTTCCTCACCCGTGATGCCTAAGCTTTATTTTACTTAAATTTGAAGGATTTAAAGTTAATTTACTCATGCATCTTATTTATTATGAAATTAACTGTACACTATGTTGGGGTTTATGAAATTATGACTGTTTTATCATGTTTTGAGCTATGAATCTATGACCTATTGTGAGATTTGATGAAGGGTTTTAATGTATATTGCTTAAGGGTGTTACCAAGTATTGGTTGATGGTTTTACATTGGATTTCCTTGCATGATTTCATCCTTAAATTGCATGGTTTTACATTAGCACTACACACCCGCCAAGTGTTTGATAAAATGTCTTGTTATGGTTATCATGAGAAATTGAAGGCCCAATGCATGTTTAATGAGGTAATTGACTATATGATGATGAAATGATTATGAGATGAATGTATGTATATGATATTATCTCTATAGTGTTGGAATGTGACCATGCCCTACTCGAGGGTTGCGCGCCGGGTAACCGTGTCAAAGGATTCACAAGTTGATAACCATGTCAGGGGGTTTGTACCTCAGTCACCAGGATGGTAGGGTGCAATGATCAACCAACCATGTTGGGGGTTTGTACCTTGGTCATTAAGGATGGTAGGGTGCGACGATCCACCAACCAATTGATGGAGTTGGTACCTCAATTACCAAGTGTGGTAGGGTACAACTATCCACCAATATGATAGCGGTCTCTTCTTACACATGTAATATGTTTGATATATGCATGGTTTCACATCAAGCATCATTTCATACATACCATATTGCTATAAGCTTATTCACTGCCTACGCTAGCATTTTGTTTATGGTGTTTATCACTTGTTGCATTGCATCCTACATACTTAGTACATTCAAACGTTCTAACGCACACTCTATACCCATATGATATCACCATGTAGGAACCGAAGCACCATTTGATCATCCTCCTCCTCCACATGGCTAGTAAGATATCTCTCAAGCTTGTTGTGAGTCCTCCATTCCAAGGGTTGACTCTCTTTTTTCTTGATATTTATGATATGAATGTTGTCCTTTAGCCCCGATGATCCCTGGTTACTATTTCATGTTGTTGTTTTCTTGCTTTCGCGACCATAGATGTGTAATGATATGTTAAGAGGCTTTGATTAGGGTCCCTTCTGATTCCCCATGAGCCATGTCACATCTAGGCCCTAGGTGTGGGTTATGACAAACTTGGTATTAGAGTACTAGGTTGTTAGATCCTCGGAGTCCAATGCACCACGTCGGTTGAATCTTATTCATGATTGTGTTGGGTACCATAACTATGAGTAAGTGGCTATGAGACGGTTTAGGAAATCTTTCCATTCTTTATATTCTAAGTCATGCTATAGAATTAAAGTAAGGTTTTTCCCCCTTCTTAACGATTGTTTATTACTATGCTAGATCATACCAAACACAAGAGGAAGAAGAGACTGCATACCCGAGGAGAAACCGGCTCATGGAGAGCTTTAGGATACTCTCACTTTGCTTGCAAAGTTATGGCTCATCAAGGGCCTAAGCCCCTCATGCTCCTACACTGGTATCTCAGGTGAGAGACTTCATGAGAATGAATCTCTCATAATTCTATAGGTCAAAGGTAGATGAGGACCCTCAAGAGTTCATTAATAAGATCTACAAGGTATTGGTTATCATGGGTATGCGGTTGGAAGATAAGGCGAAGTTGGCAGCCGACCAACTAAAAGATGTAGCAAAAATATGGTAAAATTAATAGAAGGAGGAGAAGGTAGTCAACAGTGTAGTTCTATTGGAAGAGTTCAAAACTACCTTTCTTAATCGGTTCTTCCCTTGTGAGCTTAGGAAAGCTAAATTGGTGGAATTCATGAACTTGAAACAAGGATCTTTGAGTGTGAGTGAGTATGCCCTCAATTTCAACCAACTTTCAAAATATGCTCCATACTTGGTTACCGACCCAAGGTCTAGAATGAACAAGTTCGTGATGGGTTTGTTTGACTTGGTGAGTGAGGAATGCCAGTCCGCTATGCTAATTAGTGACATGGACTTATCCCATTTGATGAGATATGCCAAACAAATGGAGGAGGAGAAGTTGAGGAAGAGGAGGGGTCATGAGGCCAACAGGGCCTATTTTGATGGCAAGTTCCAAGGTCGAATAGGTGGATGGATCCACAAAGGCCAAGGGTCTTCTAATGCTTTTACTTGGGGGTTTACTAATGACTTCCTAAGGAGCCAAAGTATTGGTGTTGTGGTTCCCAATGATGTGTGTCAAAGATGTGGTAAGGGTCATAAAGGCCCATGCTTGAGAGATACTAATGCATGCTATGGTTGTGCGGAGGTAGGTCACAAAAAGATTAATTGCTCTAGTAATCACAACAAGGGTAAGGAGGTTCATCCACAAGGTACTAATGTGATTCCTTTAGAGAGAGGTGGCTGACAAGATGGTGCCCCAACTAACAATCAATTTTATTCTTTGCATGGGAAGCAAGGGGTTGAGGAGGTGCCCGATGTCGTTACCAGTATGTTGAAAATCTTTGATTTTGATGTGTATGCATTGATTAATCTGGGTGCCACTCTTTCTTATAATACCCCTTTTGTTGCCAAAAAGTTCCATGTTGAGCCCATATTGTTGCATGAGTCGTATGGGGTGTCTCCTCCTATTGGGGCATCTATTGTTGGTAGAAAGGTCTATAGAAATTGTCCCATATGCATCTTGCATAGAATATTGCCTTGTGATCTTGTTGAGTTGGATATGGTTGATTTAGATATCATTCTTGGGATGGATTGGTTGCATGCATACTATGCCTCTATTGATTGTTGAATCGCAGGATCAAATTCAAATTCCCAAATGAACCTATCCTTGAGTGGGAAAGTCATGATGTGGTGGTCAAAGGTAGGTTTATCTCTTACATTAAAGCCTATAAGTTGATCTTTACGGGGTGTCTTAATCATCTTGTAAGGGTTAGGGATGTGGAGTCCAAAGTCCTTTCCATAGAATTGGTTCCAATTGTAAATGAGCTTCTTGATGTCTTTCCAAATGACCTTCCCGATGTTCCTCTCAAAAGGGAAATAGACTTTGGTATAGACCTCCTAGTCGATACACAACCTATTTCTATCCCCCCATACTATATGGCCCCAGTGGAGTTAAAGGAGTTGAAGGAACAATTGAGGGACTTGTTGGATAAGGGTTTTATTGGGCCTAGCCAATCCCCTTGGTGTGCACTGGTGTTATTTGTGAAAAATAAGGATGGATCTCTTAGAATGTGTATTTAACACTGGCAACTCAATAGGGTCACCATCAAGAATAGGTATAATCTTCCAAGAATTAATGATTTGTTTGACCAATTGCAAGGGGCTAGCCACTTCTCTAAGATTGTTCTTCGGTCCGAGTATCACAAAGTGAAGGTGAGGAAATGTGACATTCCCAAAATGGCCTTCTGAACTTGGTATGGTCATTATGAATTTGCGGTTATATTTTTTTGGGTTGACCAATGCACCAACCACCTTCATGGATCTAATGAATAGGGTATTCAAACATTACCTTGACTACTTTGTTGTGGTCTTCATTGATGATATTTTGATCTATTTACATGGTGAGGAGGAGCATATGGGTTATTTGAGGGTTGTATCACAAAGATTGAGCGAAGAGAAGTTGTATGCTAAATATAAAAAGTGTGAATTTTTGTTGAAGAAAGTTGCCTTCCTAGGTTGCAAAGATTGAGGTAAGAGAAATTGTATGCTAAATATGAAAAGTGTGAATTTTTGTTGAAACAGGTTCCATTCTTAGGTCATGTGGTGTCAGGGTATGGTATTAAGGTGGATCCTAAGAAGATCGATGTGATTAGAAATTATCCTAGATTATTGACTCCATATGATATTAGGAACTTATTGGGCTTAGCGGGTTACTATCAGAGGTTTGTGAATGGGTTCTCTTTTATTACCTCTCCCATGATAAAATTGACACAAAGGAAAGCTATATTTGTGTGGACCGATGAGTGTGAAAGGAGCTTCCAATCCTCAAAAGATAAGTTTGTGTTTGCTCTTATATTGTTACTAGAGGATGGGCTAGAGGGGTTTGTTGTGTTTTGTTATGCTTCTAGAGATGGTTTGGGTTGTGTTCTAATACAAAACGGTAAGGTGATAACCTATGCTTCTACACAACTCAAAGTGTATGAAAAGAACTATCCTACTCATGTATTTTAATTGGCCATCGTAGTATTTGTTTTGAAAATTTGGCGACATTATTTGTATGGGGTACATGTTGATGTGTTCACCAAAAATACAACACAATATGTCTTCACTTAAAAAGATCTCAAGTTGAGACAAAGAAGGTGGCTAGAACTTCTTAAGGATTATGATATGAGTGTTGATGTGTTGTCAAAATACAACACATTTGGTACCTAAAACATGGGATTTTATGAGTTCTTAAAGAGACTTTTTAGTGCTTTGATGTGTTTTTGTGTTAATCTTGCAGAAAAGTTAGGTTACCATGATTTTCAAGAAAAGTTACAAATTTTGCTGCAGCATAGGCCATACGAGCCTACCTACGAGTCGTACGTTGTATCATAGCAAGAATCAGAGATCAAAAATCAAAAATCTGCTAAGTGAAGGTCACCCCTACGAGCCTAACCTACGAGTCGTAAGACACATTACGACTCATATAAGTGGACTCTTAGTAAGAATCAGAGTGCCAAAATGTTGGACCGAAAATTAAAGACCAAGATTATGAGACAAACATACAAATTGTAGCCCAAGCAACGACTTTTACCTATGGGTCGTACCAATTCAGTCAAAGATGCCAAGAACCTTATACGAAACCCTGACTATGACTCGTAGGCCAACCTACAAGTCATAACTGCAAAATTTATCAGATGCTAGCTGTTTTTTCTGCATAATTCCTAGAGTTGTTTTGCAAATACTATAAATAGTTTAAGTTAGGTTTTTTAGGGGAGTTTGAATAGTAGACAACTCTTTATTACATTTTGAAGCTTTTCTTAGGTTTTTAGAGTAGTTTATTGTTCTCTCTTGGAAAACCCATTTTGGGAATTGCAAATCTTGCCTAGTACTCATTGTTGATCAATCAAGCTTATGGGTTTGCAACTTGTGGTGTCCATTTCCTTCATTGTTATTAGTGAAACTCTCAACTATGTCTATTATTTGCAGATTTTTTTGTTTTATCTTAGCCATGAGTAGCTAAGCACCCATAACTTGGGGTTGTGGGAATCATGGGTAGTTGACTTGAGATGACCTAGGTTTTGTGCATGTTTATGATTGGGGCTTTGCATGTATTATCTATTTCCTTTCATGATTAATGTTGTTTAGTTGTTGCCAACACCAAACCACGCCTACAATCATAATCCCGACCAAGGTAGTGATGAATAGGAAAAGGGAAGTAGATGACAGAATTCGATTGATGTCTTCTCGTCACGTCATGGTAGCTAACCAAGCGCCATGGTAAAATTCGACCTTCACCTTCATAAGAGGGCTAGAAGAACCTATGTTACCGTCCTACATGCGATTCACTAATCGTAGTTATGATTATCTAGGGTAATTTAATCAATGAACCATGGGGAGCACAATTCCCAAGTTGTCCCCAAAATTGAGTGTTTTCCTGCATTTTAATTAGAGTTTATTTTATGTTGTTATTGTATCACACCCCCCCCCCCATTTAGAGATTGTAGTTATAGATATAAGAAATGATTAGCAGTGAAATGTTGTAGTCAAGCCCTGTATATCCTGTGGATTCAACCCTAACCTTGGTTAGGTTAATTACTGATAGCGACCTCTTTCTTATTGGAGCATGACCATCAGATCAAAAATTATGGTACCATTGCCGGGGAATACGGCTAGGTTTTGATTTGATTTCACTGTTAGTTAATTCTAGTGTTAATTTCTAGAGTGTCTTGTACTTTACTTTTGTTTTTGTTTTTGTTGTTTGATTTCTTTTGCAAGGAGTACTAGGTTGTATGCTCAACAAAAAGAGCCAAGGCGATCCCTTAGTTTTACTAAATTTGGAGATCCATTGACTACCAAGAAGGATGGCTCGAGTGGATGAGGACATTGAGGTTGAGGAGGATATATATGTGAATGAGAAAGACTTAAGAAGAGAGGAGAATCCATCACCAATGGTTAACTAGCCACAACTTAGAGATTTTAATACAAATGCTTACGGCTGGAATCAGTACCGATTAAACCCTTTGGCGATGGATGTTACTGGTTCTATAGTATTGCCCCCTCTACCAACAGATGCTAGGTTCACGGTATCAAGTGGATTAATCCAGATGCTCTAAAACTGTGGCCTATTCACAAGGCTACCATCAGAGGATCCCCATCATCATCTCCAAAATGTCATTTTCGTGTGCAAAAGTGTCATTGGGACAAAAAATAATTCTATTGACGCTATTGCATTGAGGGTTCTTCTATTGTCACTAACTTGCAATGTAGTTGTATGGTTGTCTGAGCTACCTCCGGGTACTATCACGAGTTTGGCTGAGCTGCAGAGGGTGTTCTTAGAAAGATATTTCCTAAGGTTGAAGTAGCTGAAGCTTAAGGACCAAATTAACAACTTTGGCCAATTGCTTGGAGACTCTTTCAGCACTACATGGGAGAGATTCACCAAATGCTTGAGGATGGTCCCTGATCACAAAATTGTTGATGATGCTTTGGTCGAGATCTTTTATAGAGCACTTGATGATTATAGCGAAACTTTCGCCAACACGATCATGGGATGTGTTTTTCTTGATCAATCGTTTGAGCAAGTGGACGAAAGAATAAAACAAGTGATGAAGACCAACGGAGCATGGGGTTAGAGTGAGCATAGTAATACAAATAGTTGTTGTGTATTACCACAAATAGTGAGCAGGCTAAAGTGAATGAAGAGATTATGGAGCAACTTGCTCAACTCCGTATGGGCATGGATTTGGTTTTGAAGGAAAACAAAGCTAGTGTGAAGAAAATAGCTCACCAACCCCCAATTACTCCTATATATGATGATTAATTCTTTGATGAGGATGCCTATTATGTGAGCAACCAAGTGGCGGGTTTCCGCAATATCCCCCAAGGGTCCAATTTAGACTATTGGAGGCAAGGTTCAAGGAATCAAGGTCGGCACTTCAATCATGATGGGATGTATAGAGACAACCAGGGTGGATACTATGAGAGAGAGAGAGTACCAAATGCAGAATGGGGAAGAAGAGAGGGCTACAGGAATAGCCCTTATGTGCCACCAGACAATTGTGATGTCAGATCAAGCAATTCTAGGACTAAAGATATGTTTAAAAAGTTATTAGAATGAGCTGACCACCTAGATGAAACTCTTAAGGGAATGAAAGAGAAGATATTTTAAGTATTAACAATAAAAGACAGTCTCACTTGGTGGAAATCAAGCAACTTGAACAATAATTTGGGCAAGTGTCTTCCCAGTTGAACCAACGCCAGAGGGGCGCCCTACCTAGCAACATGTTCAAAATCTTAAAAACGAAGGGCATTGCATGGCCGTAATGACTCGGAGTGGCAAAGGCACTGTGGACCCCCTATGCTAATTGTTGAAGATGAGGTTGAGAAGTGAGCCATTAATAGCAAGGTGATGAATAAGGAAGAAGGTCTAAGGAGTAGGTGAGTAGAGGACCAAGAGGTGGGAGAGCAAGAGAAAGCCAAATCAATCCCAAAACTACCTCCTCCACTCCCACAAAGGCTTAAGAAGAAGGAAGAAGATGGAAAGTTCAAGCATTTCTTATCAATGTTAAAACAATTATCTATCAACATTTCTCTCTTAGAGGCCTTGTAGAAAATACTTGGATATGCCAAATATATGAAGGATTTGGTCACCAAGAAGTGCACTTTGAGCCAAGAATTCTCGCAAGAACTCCAACAATGTAGTGTGATTATGACTAAATGCCTTGTACAAAAATGAGAAAAACCTGGGACATTCACCGTCCCTTGCACTATCAGTGATGTTGAATTTGCAGGAGCATTAATACCTCTTATCGTATTCAAGAAGCTTGGCCTTGGTACTCCTATCCCGACGTGAATGAGGTGGCTTATGGCAGATCAAACCATTAAAAAGCCGGAAAGAATCCTTTTGGATGTGCTTGTTAAAATTGATAAGTTTATCTTTCTGGCAGATTTTGTGATCCTCGACTATGAAGTTGATTTTGAGGTGCCCATCATTTTAGGGAGACCATTTCTAGCAAGTGGGAGACCAGTAGTAGATATGGATTCAGGTCAGCTGCGATTCAGGGTTAATGATGCAAAAGTTATGTTCGACATTTACTAATCCATGAAATACCCAGATGAATGCAAGAGTCTGGTGTGGACACTCAATGATAGTTGATAAAGGAAGATGATGAAGTCGGGCCATAACATTAAACAAGGTGCTTCTTCGGAGGCCACCCAAGCATTTTGCTAACTATTTATTTGTCTGAGACTTAGAGTAGTAGTAGTTGTTTAATTTAAATTAAGAGACAAAGATGCAATTGCAATATTTTTTTAGGTTTTCTATGCTTTGAGACTTGGTTTGTAGGTAAAAAGTGGAAGAATTGAAGATCTGGAAAAATTAGACTCGGAGCAACTCCTACGAGCATACTTACGAGTCATAGTCTTCACTACGACTTGTAGTCATGCCTCATAGGGGAAACAGTAAGTATCTAAAGTTGGCACATACATTACGAGCCAACCTTACAATTTGTAGGATTCCCTATGAGTCATAAGTGGGGTTCGTAGTGCCCAGGTATGATTCCTAAATTTTTACCAAATGTTGGGTCTGGTATAAGATTGGGACCTATGAGTTGTAAGATAGGCTATGACAGATAGTAAGTGTCTCGTAGCGTCAATTTGCAGCATTTTAATCACCGACCCGATTTCATTTAAAAGGGGGGTCAAAATAACATTTGACCCCTAAATTCAATTCTAAAACCCTAAGAGGTGATAGGAAACTCTCCCCCATCACCCACGTCATTTTTTCAACCAAATTCTCGGCTACCCATGTCATTTCTTAGTAAGGATTCTGGCGAGGGTATATATTTTTAGGGTTTCGACACGAATTTCACTCCCCTTTGCTTTGGTTCACTTCTAAATCTGATTGGTAAGCTCTTTGATTTAATTTCTCAATCTTTTGTGATGAGGATTTTTCCCTATATGAATGTAAGTCTAGTTTGATCATATTTAAAAATGCCATATTTTGATTATTACACTAGAACTGTAATCTAGAGTTTTTAGGCTTTTAAAGAGTTGAGTTGTGGATTGAACCTTATTTAAATCCTTGAGTGGCTAACTATTAGTATGAAATGTGTGATTTTTTGTATGTGATGTGCAATTCTTGCTCACTTCTGGTCTTATTAGTTGTTTAAATTGAATTTTAGATAGTGTAGGGGTGTGATACATATGCTTGACCATTTGGGATTAGATTGAATTGCTATAAGTGGAAATTGCATCCCTGGGAGTATATTGTAGTTGTCAAGTTTTAGATTGCAAAGTACTCCATGGTCGATGTGTTTGATGAAATATAGAATTGGTTTCTACGCTTAGGGATAATGGTCATTTTAAATTGTTGATGCTAGTATGGAATTGATTATGTGCCATTTAGTCTTGCTTTGCTCTTATTTACAAGATTAAGTTGACTTTTGTGTTGAGTTTGTGCTTGGTGTGGGAAATGGTTAGGCATTGTGGGTGACTTCTATGCTCAGCTACTAGGCACTCCTACGACTTGTAAGATCTTATATGACTCACAATGGACCCTCGTAGCAAGCATCAGTCACCTATAATCCCTTCATATTTCTCATATGAGACCCACATACAATTCATAGTACTTGGTACAACTTGTAGGAAGGGTTTCGTAAACTTTTCTAAGTTTTGAAAATATTTCAGAAAATAATTACGAGCTCAGACTACGACTCATAGGTCACCCTATGAGTCATAACTGCATCTTGTATCTGTGATCAGAAAGCATATTTAAAGGCACAACTTGTTCTATGAGGATAGTAAACAATTTGTAGGTCACCCTATGAGTCGTAATAACACTCGTACCTGCACATCTGCAGTTGCATTAGTGCATGGTTAATTTTTATTTGTTTTTTTCTTGTTCTTTGCTTTGTATTTCAGTGAAGCAAACATCTGGGATTTACATGTTGCTTTGTGGGTTGTTTGTAGATAAAATGCCTCCAAAGTACAAACTGGCTATTCAAGCTCTCTGCCAAAGGTTGCAGGATGAATCCTCCGACATCGAGCACTCTGAGGGCTCTGTGGAAGTCCATAGTGTCAAGTTAGACCCAGAGGCCAATTAACCTTAGACTTGGGCACTTGAAGCTCAGACACCCATGGAAGTGAGTTTTTCCTCCCAGTCTGAAGAGGAGGAATAACAGGGCAATGGGGATGGGTCAGACAGCAGCTAGCCACAGATGACCCCCTCACACTCGAGTTCAGAGTCAGAGTCAGAGAGCACTTCTCAATAGGAGGAGGTCCAGTCCCAGCCCCCAGCTAACCACAGATGGTGCATCCTTGGGTTAAAGGAAATATGACCAAGGCTTGGAGCCAAAGGGGAAAGGCAAGCCGATTCGCCAATTTCATGAGGAGTCCTCACTGAATGCCTTGAGCTTAGATAAAGTGCCCAAATTAGATTTTAGGTTACATGAGCACGAGCTATGATGGTCGACACAGTAGTTGGGAAAATATGCCCCTTATGTAGTGCATGAGTTCTTTGTAATGTACCATGCTACACTCTACCGGGGGTTGCCAAAGAACAAAAGACTAATTGAGTAGCTGAGACTATGGGTGGTAACAGTTCAGGGGAGGAGAGTTGATATCTCGAAGGGGAAGAGTTGATATCTTAGAGGAGATGATTCGACTAGTGCAGTTTGAACCTACTTATAGAGTCCTTCAGTCCATCGCGTAGTACGATAGCCGTATTGAGAAGATGAGGACAATGGTGACTGGGAAGGACATCAGGACTAGGACAGAGCTTCTACAGTGGATCGCTAGCCATATTTGTGAGGAGGGTGTTGAGCCGACGTTGGTCACAAACCATGCAAATCCTACAGTAAAAGCCCACCTCTCATTCTTGGCCATGTTCTGGTGGTCCATTATCCATTGGCATATTAGGCCAACTTTTATGGATAATGTGATCACTCTCGAGAGAATTGTATTGTTGGCCAGCCTTCTAGATGGCTATGTTATAGATTGGGCCCAGATTATCTCAGAGTAGATTCACGAGGTTGCAACTCAGACGAGCACCTCAATGCCATTTCTAGTTTTGATTCATCAACTATGCAGTGCAGGAGGTGTTCCTATTGACCCTAACTGGGACCCTCATGTAGAGGCCATACACACTATGGATCCTAGCCTGATAAAGGCTGATGAGAACCCGGTGATGTTACCTCGAGCTATCCTACCTCCTATCCTAGAGCCATTTCCAATCGAGCGATAGGTTCCAGGTTTACCTCCAGCTCCCACGAGCACTACTCTGGTTTCTACAGACCTCACACGAGCACTCGAGATCAAGTTTAATCCATCTACTAGCACTCCAGCACCAATAGCAGCTACATTTCAGGTTGACCTTCTTTTCTCCGTTATTACTTTTCAGGCTTTATTGTGCAGGGTGGCTATAGCAGAGGGCAGGCTGCGAGAGTTATTAGTACAGGACCGACCATTGATTAATCACACTATACGAGATGCCGAGGAGAAAATGAGGGCATTTGCCAAGATTTAGTTGAATATAGAATCTAAGCGGTTGATGCACAGGTTGATGTGTTCGAGGCTAGAGTCCAGAAGGGGCTTGAGGGTGATAGGCCTACCGACACGAGTGCGGTGACTAATGAGTTGGCTAGGTTCAAGGTCGACTTGTTACAGCTGTTGGCAACCCCTATTCCAGCCCAGAGGTAGTACCAGTAGGTGATAAGGCATATGATTGGCTCACCGACCATCCAGACACCCATGGAAAGAGGCCTCTTGAGCATGCTGAGCCAGAACTGAGCCTGATGAGGCCAACACCTGAGGAGGAGGAGCCCATGCCTAAGGAGGTGGAGCAGGAGTCGCTTTTGTTAGTGGGTATTATAAGAGAGAGAGCAAAACACACCCCACCTGGAGAGGGTACTTCAGCAGTGTAGTAGAGGGACCCCAAAGACCAACCCGAGACTAGTGCTTGAGCACCATATGTTTGACCACTTTTGACCCCAACTCTTGTTTTTATGGATACTTTGTCCTTTTGTTAGACAATATTATTTTTATTTTGGTTTTTGTGGATGTTCTTGCTGGATAATGTTTTTATTTTGGTTTTGGATGTTAGTTTTGAATGTATATATATCTATGTTATGTTTTTGTATGTTCGTCTTTTCATTGTATTTTTACTTTGAGGACAATGTATCATCTTTTTGTGGGGTGGTAGAAGTTATTGATTAAGGCAAAGTCTGAGTAGTTATCTTTTGGCATATACATAGTTCTTGGATTTTCTTTAAACTATTGATGCAAAATTAGGTACCCTCAAAATTTTTGAGGTTGTGATTATTGATACATTCATACATTTTTTTGTATCTGGCAATGTTTGTTCTGATATTGTGAAGGTAAGCTGAGACTGAAAGCATGACCTGTGAGTCTATACTTGATTATTGATGCAATTGTCGTGTGTGTTGTGAACTTATTTTTTATATTGGTGCATCTTGTATGGACCCAGAACTTGCCTTGTTACTCTAAAAGTTGGTTTTGTGATGTGGTGGATATGAAAAGGATCTTAGGTCTTTGTTCTTTGAGTGAAACCACTTTTGGCCTAAAATAACCCACCAGCTAAGTGAGAGAATCCATTTTTCCAAACTTTTGAGCTTATCATGTACTCATTCTTTCTTGATACCTTGCCAGTATAACCTTGTTGGATGAAATGCCTTGATATTTTCCCTAGTCTATCCTTGAACATGTGAAACTTGATTGAGGCCATAGGCCTAAGTTAAGGGTGGTTGCAGTTAGTGGCCCTGGTTTGAGGCATAGATATTATGTACTTTACCTGAAGCTAAAAGCCTAATTTGATAGTGGCCCTTATTGTGGCAAAGTAATAATAATAAGGTTGTTAGTTGGAAAATTCAAAAAGAAATGAAAAAGCATGAATCGAGTGAAGAAAAAGAAAAGAAACGTGCCTTGAGTTGAAGAAAAAGTAGCAAAAATGAGTTTGAAATCAAGGCTCAGCTAAAAAAGAGAAAGAAAGAACTCGAGAAAAGTTAAAAATAGGACAATAAGGGTGGATTGGTTTAAAAAGGGGTGGATTGTGAAAGCAAAAAGTATTGGTAAATATGGTTGAAGGATTGCTTTAGTCACTATTTACCCAAAATACCTCACCAAAGCACCCTGAGCCGATGTTACAATCCTGTAAGTCCTAATGTGGTCCACCTCCACTTTATCACCAAGCAAGAAGATAAGTACAGAGGCAAGCCTATAGTGTTAGTTAGTATGCATTGAATTTCAGTTGTGAGAGTGAGAATGCTTCCTTAGTCCCTGAATTCTAAAATGCTTTTGAGTGATTATAAGGGACTTCTTTCTAGTGAGGGCATTTACACTATTTGAGTAGCATATGACTATACTAGTGATTGTGGACGATTAATGCTCCTCAGCTTATCATAGTTTGATTGCGAGGTATCTCATTATGTTCCTGTTTGCTAAATAATTCCACAATCCTGTTTTGGAGATGGTAGTTGGGTACCTGAATCAGAGAAATGATCTATATGCTATTAGTTAAATTGCTATGTATTTCTCTTTGTCTGTGTAGATTGAATCGTCACTTGAGGACAAGCAACAAGTCTAAGTTCAGGGTGTTGATGTGACGTCAAAATACAACACATTTGGTGCCTGAAACAAGGGATTTTATGAGTTTTTAAAGCGACTTTTAGTGTTTTGATGTGTTTTTATATTAATCATGGACAAAAGTTATGTTGGCATGATTTTAAAGAAAAGTTGTAGATTTTGCTGAAGCATAGGTCATACGAGCCTACCTATGAGTCGTAACTCATGCTATGAGTCGTAGGTTATATCGTACCAAGAATCAGAGACCAAAAATCAAAAATTTACCAAGTAAAAGTCACCCTTACGAGCCCAGCCTACAAGTCGTAAGGCATACTATGACTCGTATAGGTGGACTCATATCAAGAATCTGAGGGCCAAAGTATTGGACTACAAACTGAAGACCAAGATTATGAGACAAACATATGAGTCATAGCCCAAGCAATGACTCGTACATGTGAGTTATACCAGTTTGGTCCAAGATGCAAAGAACCTTATACTAGACCCCAACTATGACTCATGGGCCAAACTATGAGTCTTAACTGTGAAATTTATCCGATGCCAGCTATCTTTTCTGCATAATTCATAGGGTTATTTTGCAAATACTATAAATAGTTTAAGTTAAGTTTTTGAGGGGAGTTCGAACAGTAGACACCTCTCCATTATATTTTGAAGATTTTCTTAGGTTTTTAGAGTAGTTTATTATTGTCTCTTGGAAAATCCATTTTGGGGACTGCAAATTTTTCCTTGTACTCATTGTTGATCAATCAAGCTTGAGGGTTTGCAACTTGTGGTGCCCATTTCCTTCATTTTTATTGGTGAAACTCTCAACTATGTCTTTATTTGCATATCTGTGTGTTTTATTTTAGCCATGAGTAGCTAAGCACCCACAACCTGGGGTTGTGAGAACCATGGGTAGTTGACTTGAGATGACCTAGGGTTTGTGCATGTCTATGATTGGGGGTTTGCATGTATTGTCTATTTCCCTGCATGATTAATTTTGTTTGGTGGTGACCAATACAAAACCATACCTACTATCACGATCCCAACCAAAGTATTGACGAATAGAAAAAGAGAAGTAGATGACAAGATTTGGTTGATGTCTTCCCATCTAATCGACCAAACCTGACCAAAAAGAGGTTGACTCGGTCAATAGGTAATGGTTAATTGGTACGCCATGATAACCGACCAAGGCCATGGTGCAATTTGACCTTCACCTTCATAAGAGGGCTGGAAGAATCTAAGTTACCGTCCTACATGTGATCCACTAATCGTAGTTATAATTATCTAGGGTAATTTAGTCCACGAACCATAGGGAGCACAATTCCCAAGTTGTCCCCAAAATTGAGTATTTTCTTGCATTTTAATTAGTGTTTATTTTATAATGTTTTTGAATCACAACCCCCCCATTTAGAGGTTGTAGTTATAGATACTACAATAGATTTGCAGTAAAATCTTGTACTCAAGCCTTGTATTCCCTGTGGATTCAACCCTAAACTTTCTTAATTTAATTACTGATAGCGACTGCTTTCTTGAAGCATGACCATCAGACAAAGTGTGGATTATCATCCCGGTAAGGCTAATATGGTGGCGAATTCTATGAGTAGGCTATCTATCAGTAGCCTAGCTCATGTTAATTGTGGTGATGAAGGGATGGCTAGGGAGGTGCATCGGTTGGCTAGACTAAGGGTTAGTTTGGAAAAGGTTGATAATGGTGGTGGTGGTGGTGTTTGTAGTTCTATGTTTTCCTTGGTTGATGAGGTGATACCGAAGAGAGATCTTGATCCCTCCTTGTTGGATTTGAAGGGCTTAGTGAAAGAGGGCAAGGTGGAGGTTTTCTCCCAAGGGGGATATTATGCCCTTAGGTACCATGGTAGGTTATGTGTACCTTTTATTGATGGCTTGTTGGAGAAGATCCTTGATGAGGCCGATAATTCTTCTTGTTCTATCCACCCCGATTCCACCAAAATGTATAGAGATTTGAGGATGTGTATTAGTGGGGAGGCATGAAGAGGGACATAGCCAAGTTTGTTTCCGGTTGTCATAGTTTTCAACAAGTCAAAGCCGAACACCAAAGGCCAGGTGGCCTAGCACAAGATGTATATATTCCTACTTGGAAGTGGGAAGAGATTAATATGTATTTTCTAGTTGGATTGCCCAAGACTAGAAAGGGTTTTGATTCCATTTGGGTTGTGGTTGATAGGATGACAAAATTGGCTCATTTTCTACCGGTTAAAACCACATATAGGGCTGAAAATTATGCTAGGCTACACATTCATGACTTGGTGAGGTTGGATGAGGTTCATTTGTCTATTATATCAGATCATGGTGCTCAATTTACTTCACACTTTTGGACATCCTTTCAAAGGGGCCTTGGTACAAGAGTTAAGCTTAGAATAGCCTTTAACCCTCAAATGGATGACCAAGCAAAAAGAACTATCCAAAGACTTGAGGATATGCTTAAGGCTTGTGTATTGAAGATTATGGACCATTGGGATGATCATATTCCATTGACTAAGTTTGCCTATAACAATAGCTATCATTCTAGCATCGGTATGGCTCATTTTGAGGCTCTCTATGGTAAGTGTTGTAGATCACCGGTAGGGTGAATTGAGGTTGGTGAGGTGGCTTTGTTAGGAATAGATTTGGATATGGAGGCTCTTCAGAAGGTTGGGATGATTAGAGAAAGGTTGAAGATGGCCCAAAGTCGCCAAAAGTCCTACGCCGATGTGAGGAGAAGGGATCTTAAATTCCAAGTTGGTGATTAGGTTTATTTGAAGTTGTCAGCCATGAAGGGTGTGGTTCATTTTGGTAAGAATGGAAAGTTGAGCCCAACATATATGGGTCCTTATAGGGTAATGAGGAGAATTGGCAAGGTAGCTTATGAGTTGGAATTGCCTAGTGAGATAGACTCGATTCATCCGGTCTTTTATGTATCCATGTTGAGGAAATGTGTTGGAGACCCTAAAGCTATTATTCCTCTTGATATTATAGGTGTAGTGGAAGACAATTTGATCATGAAGAGGGTCTGGTTCAGATCTTGGATAGACAAGTGAAGAGGTTGAGAAACAAAGATGTGTCTTCCATTAAGGTCCTTTGGAAGAACCAGCAGGTTGAAAGTGCTACTTGGGAGGCCGAAATAGACATGCAAAAGAGGTATCCTTACCTTTACCACTTAGTTCAAGCCTATGGTATTGATGTAAGCCGTTTATCTGATCTCATGTCTTAAGTTCAGCCCTCATGTCATTGCATAAATTCATGTTTAAATTGTCAAGTTCATGATGATTTTACACTTATGATGAGATTTTTGAAATGATGTTTAAGTGAATTTTTGCATCTCTATGGGGGCTGAAATTTTCATGTTTGTGTCTTTCATATTTGTTTCTTTGACATTTGGGGATGAACGTTCTCAAGGGGGAGATATTGAAACAACCCCAAAAAGTGCCTTAAAATGTGCCTTGGAAGTGCCTGGAATCGTAATTTCAATATATCTCAAGATCCGTGCATGATATCGAAAATCTGACTTAGAATTCTTGATGATAAGGTCAAATTGAGTGGGAAATGGGTCTAACCATGATTTTAGAGCAAACGAATTGCAATTTTATTTTCCCAAAAATTAAATTCTAGTGAGCTTTTCGTACCCCTAGAGCGACACGCCAACGGCGCGCCACTGTGTTATTTTTGGGCAGTTTTTCAAGTCCGATCCAAGGCTTTTGAGTCCTGGGCCTAATTGTTCCCAAGCATGAAAATACCTATACTTAGCCATATTTCACCCTCATATCATTCTAAACATTCCCCAATACTCATTCAAATACTTAGTCAAATATATTACTCCTAAGTGTCAAAACTCATCCGGATCTTAAGGTTCACATTCACGCTTTAAGTCTCCATCTCCAATCTTCGTCAAGCTATTTTCCAAAGCTAAGGTAAGAGGGTTTCCTTCATTGGTTCCTTTCACCCACAATACCCAAGCTTCCTTTTACTTAAATTTGCATGATTTAAAGTTGATTTACTCATGGGTCTTATTTATTATGAAATTCACTATACACTATGTTGGGGTTTATGAAATTGTGACTATTTTACCATGTTTGTAACTATGAAATTAAGATCTATTGTGAGATTTGATGAAGGTTTTGATGTATATTGCTTGAGGGTGTTACCAATTATTGATTGATAGTTTTAAATTGGTTTTCCTTGCATAATTTCATCCTTAAGTTGCATGGGTTTACACTAGCGCTACACACCAGCCAAGTGTTTGATAATATATCCGATTATGGTTATCATGAGGAATTAAAGGCCCAATGCATGCCTTATGCGCTACACACCAGCAAAGTGTTTGAGAATATATCCGATTATGGTTATCATGAGGAATTAAAGGCCCAATGCATGCCTTATGAGTTGAAAGACTATATGATGATGAAATGATGATGAGATGAATGTATGTATATGATGTTATCTCTATTGTGTTGGAATGTGACCATGTCTTATTTAGGGGTTGCACGTTGGGTAACCATGTCAAGGGGTTCGTACCTTGATCACCATGTTGGGGGGTTTGTACCTCGGTCAACAAGGAAAGTAGGGTGCGATGATTCACCAACCATGTTGGGGGGTTTGTACATTGACAACCATGTCAATGGGATTGTACTCAGTCACCAAGAGTGATAGGGTGTGACGATCCACCAACTAATTGATGGGGTTGGTACCTCAATCACCAAGGGTGGTATGGTGCGACGATCCACCAATATGATAGTAGTCTCTTCTTAAAAATGTAATATGTTCTATATAAGCATGTTTTTACATCCAGCATCATTCATACATGTCATATTGCTATAAGCTTATTCATTGCCTATGCTATCCCGTGTTGCATTGCATCCTACATACTTTGTACATTCGAATGTAATAACACATACTTTATGCCTACATGATGTCACCATGTAGGAACAAGAGCACCATTTGATCATCCTCCTCCTGCACGTGGCTAGTATGATATCTATCAAGCTTATTGGTGAGTCCTCTATTTTGGGGATGATGTTTACCATCTTAAGATATGTTCTAAGTCTATCTTTCTTTTATGTATGTATTGACTAAGACATGCAAAAGAGGTAT
>DF357640.1:12030-33116 GCA_000787875.1 Solanum virginianum
GATCGGAGTTCTTCCGTTCTTAAATCTTAATCAAAGATCACGAGTTTGAACGTGTAAACATCGAATTTAGTTAACTCAGCTAAAAAGGATAAAATTAGGATATATCCAATTATTCATGCAAGACAATCAAAACACACTTTGTTCATATTCTATATACACACTTTTTTTAAAAGTTAGAACATTTTATTATATTCTACATGTCTTTAGAAGTATAATTTTTCAACAACTAGCATCTTTTGATTCACATTTTATGTGTATATATTGGAGTATTTGGCATAACACGTAATGGACGTTGTACCCGTATGACAGATGATCATCTCCAAAGTCAAAAACATTTGTGTATATCAGAATGTGCTGTACTTATAGAACATAGTATTAAATTAATTTTAATGTACCGACTTCGCATCTCTGTATATTTTATAGGTATTTCTGTTTATCCTATGTATCAAATCATCACTTTATATATAAGCTGAACCACTTAACCCTATTCATTATTAGAAGACGAAAATGGAAGTGAAATTTGCAGAAGATAGATGCGCGTGGCCAAGGAGATCATCAGAATCAAAGATTTCAAGAACAAGGAGCCAAAAAGCTAATTATATGATGACCAATATTTTGGATGCAATTGCAAAAGTTAATAGAGATTGTTTTTCAAGTCAAGAAAGTGAAGGGGAGGTGGTGAGGATGAAAATTGTGGTGAGAAAAGAAGATTTAAAGCAAATTGTTGAAGCATTAGGAAATGGTAATAATATGAATGAAAATAGATCAACCCAAATTTCATCTTCTTTAGAGCAACGCTTGAATTTCATGAGGAAAAGGCAGTTACTTAGAAAAGCCAATCAAATCAAGCTGAGAAACACTTCTTCTTGGATGCCTGTGCTTCAAAGCATCCCTGAGGAATTGTAATCCTTAATTAATTCTTCTGCTTTTCGAGGGGAGCCGTGTTTAGATTGTCTATATCATATTTTTTTTTAGACCTGCTAACGCAGAATATTTTGTATACCAAGGTACTTGTTGTATAATTATTTTTATTGTTGTTGGTTATTCATTTTTAATCTCTAATTTTTTTGTACTTATATGACTTACTATTTACTATTATTGATTAAAAAAGAGTTGCACATTTTTATGTAGTGCTCTTTTTTGTGTTTCTTTTTTCCCTATTATTTATTCTCTTTGTATTTTTTTTGGTTGTGTCATTGTATTTATCTTCTCAGTAAATAGATACCTACCAAGATATTCATTTTCTTTAGTTTTCAGCATTTCGAAGAGAGATTTAGTTTGTGATGAGTGGATTATTCGTCATTTATAACATTGGCATTAAGTAATGAATATTTAAAGATCAGTATAGAAGAAAATAGTTAAATATTATTTCATTAAACCAGCTAGCTTTTCAAAAATTTACTAAGCAATGTTATACAATCGATTAGTCGAGAAATTGTAGTAACTTGATTGATTGGTTATCAAAATTTTTACATTGTTGGTGAAGATTAAATTTCTCACTTTATAATTCTCCGATCCCATTTTTTGTTTAATTTAAAAAAAAAAAGAATTGATACATGATCTAATTAAAGACCTATATAAAAAGGCGACTTTTGATAAATACTTTGAATCATTATACTATCTTCATAATTAGGCAAATAAATATGGAATAATTAGGGGCCTAATATAGTCGGTCATTTAATATATAAAAGAGTATACAAAGTGTATATAAATAATACATACTTTATATTAAATATCCATATACCATATATATAATACACATCATATACATTGATTAGACAAATGATATATATATATCCGTAACTTTCTCAAATTATATCTCAGAATCAGTCTTGATTAATTATTAGTTGCTCAACATTAGTCATTGTAGTAATATCCAAATTACTAGAAAAAAGGAAGTTACTTATAAAGAACTTAATTTTCCTTTTCTTTACATTTTTTTAAAAACCTTACCCTTCCACTGTTGGAGTTTGTTATTATCATCGTACGAATTCTTTATTCAATTCACTATTTGGTTGCATTTTATGCTTCTGCATTTTAGTCATATTATGCTGGGATTAATATTTTCTAGTAACTAACTATACATTCTTTAATATATAATTTTTCCACATTCAACTAACAATCTTGTCATGGAAAGCATGCATTCTTAGATTTGATAACCTAAAAAGATAGAAATATGTTGGGTCATAAAGAGATGACTTTTTTTTAAAAAAATAAATTATAAAAAAAAATTGGGATAAGTTTTATAATATAAAAAGATTTTGCCAAAATATTTGGTCCCAAAACAAGTTTTTAGTAGGTTTTGAAATTTGATTTTAAAAATTATATAAAAAGTAGTTAAATTCCATGGCTAAACAGATTTTGCCCCCAAAAAATCTCAAAGGCAAAACAAGTCTGATTGAATATCTTGATGCAATACAAAATTTAGGAGTTAATTTCTCAGATGATTACTCAATTTATAGTTGTTATCTCAAAAAATTACTTTTTTGAAGAAAATTAATATTTATAAAAATAGTACATAATTTTTAAAACAATAACTAGATCATCTGAGGTATCAACGCCAAAGATAAAGTTGCCGATTCATCAAGGAGTCAAAGTTTTAACACTGTAATGAGTTTGATAACAAGAACCTTAACACTGTAATGAATTTGATAACAAGAACGTAATAATTGATTCATCAAATTTAAATCTTGAATTTATCTCTACTGCTCGTCTAGTGTCAAAATTACCAAATGGCAATTGATAAGAGATATAATACTATAGTAGCCAGAAGGATCAAACATGTATCACTTTGTTAGGCTTAAGGAATAAGGTTGATGTGAGATCTCGAAGATCCTTGTGTTAAAAAAAGTGACAATATTGTCTTCAGATAAAACAATGGTTTTTGCCATTACTAATTATTGTATCTTGTCATTTTGCATTATTCTGTCCATAAGTGACTACGCATTTGTCTTTTAACATTACAAGAAGGACCCATTTGGTGGAATGCAATTCCTGGTTAAATTAGGAACAATGTATCCAAGTGGGTCACAATATAATGTATTTGACATATATATTGATGTACCTAATATATATCTGAATTAGTACTAAAGTTACATCCTTGTCAACATTATTGCCTTGCTATCCATTTTTTGTTGATACAACCAACATTCATTATGGATGACGATAAACATAAACTATTTGATGGTTATTGATACTGATGCAAAACCAATTTGTGATAGTAGCTAAATATTGCGACCTGATTTATAGGATTTGAAGAGAATTGTTGGTGAGAATGATCCCACATCGGACCAGGAACAGATTCTAGGATACTTATGAAGCTCGCACAATATGCTTCTTCCTTTGAGCTAACTTTTGAGTAGTGAATTAGACTCTAATTTGATATTATATTAGTCTAGACAATGGCTAGCTCATAAAATTTGGACAATAACATACTCTATTGTCTCTAGAGGAGTTATATCAAAGAAATTACAAATATACATGACGAGGATACATGTGCAAAAATATCGTTGAAGTTTGAATTATGTATCACATCATTGATAGACAAAAATAAGTCATTTAGTAGATAAAGTTTAATAACTGGCTAAAGCTGGGTTCCAGCTCCCAGGCTGGCCATTTTCTCTTCTATTTCTATTCTTTGGTTACAACTTACAAGCCAGGCTGGTTAAGGAGAACCAACATTTGGCAAATTATAGGAATTTTAATTAATTTGCATTTATTGTGATTTAGACTTATTTGTCTACAAGATAAGACTCACATCCAAGGATACAAAATGTATTATTAAACCAAAAGAGGATAAACGATTAACTGTTGAAAGACCATATAGAATCAATATGACATCACCCTCCAAATTAAATTACCTTTTTTAAAAAAAAAAAATGGTGATACTCAAGCAGCTAGATTGTACATGTCTTTATTATTGCATTATCAGATATCTGCTATCTTCCACTAACACAATAATTTTATCCATCAAAAAGAAATCTAAACCCTGATCTTCAAGATTTGCATCCAATTTGCTTTGCTGACCAATTACAAAGTCACGTACATTAAAGGATAATCGTTCGGACACCCTTCATTAAAGTATAGAAAAATTAAAATATATATTTTTAATGTATATATAATAAGTAGTGAACATACTTAACGAAATTTTTTCATTTTATCACTATTATTGACTACTGCATAGCTATCAAAATTACTAGAGTATCTCCCAGCGAAACACAAGGGATATAGACTATATATAAAAGAACTTTGACTCAAACAAGACAATTACATCTGAAATGGACTTTGTCATTGCAGCATTGAATATTCCAACAGTGGAAAATGATTAAATAGATAAAATTAACTTATCCATCGAAAAGAAGCAACTTTGAACAAATAATACACATGGAGTGTCCAAAACTCCTGTTGCAATTTTGACATAGAGAAAATTACATTACTGTCCAAAGTGGAACGTCTTAAATGCTAATGTACACGCATATGTATATATAAAATGTCATTTTCTGCAACATATTTTATCATATTAAAGTAACGAACAACCCATTTGTCCGTTCGAAGAAGAAAAATGAAACCTATTTCTGTCAGTTTTCTGTTTCAAACCAAATAACAACACTTGGCTATCCCAAAATTCCACGAGTAATTAATTATGGTTAAACTAATGTTCAATTTTCTTCTCCTTTTAATGTCATGATGACAGTCTATCTAACACGAAATAATTAACACATTATCTGTTTCAAAAGATTGACCACCTGGAAAGTACAGACCACAAGATCAATTTGCCTATAAAATTGAAAAGTAAGGTTATTATGTACATAAATTTGTGGTTTTCTCTTGTATTGCAATAATAGTATACCAAATTGATAAATTTATTCATAATAATATTTCCATTCATCAATTAATTAATCGCACTTCAATTTTTCAAATAAATTTAAGTGGACTCATTTTTATTGTTAAGTTGGAGTAGAGAAGTGAAAATGAGAATGGAGATTACCGAACAAAAATCGAAGCAATTAACTGAACTTTCAGGAGAAGGTATATACATAAATTGGGATTTTACAACCAATCAGTCATTTGCTAAACCAAAATTTGTTCTCCGTTTCAATTCTCTGAAGACAAACCCCTAAACATGGCAAAAATGACATCATTGAAGCAATCAAACAAACCAGCGCACTTCTCCTTCATTTTCTCGGAGAAACTCCGATCAGCCTCCTGTACAACCGCGGGCTGAAGGTACGCCCATGCCGCCTGCTGTAACAGCGGGTCCTTCATTGGAATCTCTCTCCAGCTATCTTTACGGCCACTCGTCGGTGACACAACCGACGGTGGTGATTCCGGCAAGAGATCCTTGAGGCTGGTGTATGCTTGGGACTCCATAGTGACCATTTCTATAGTCTGTAAACCCGGAATTGGAAAATGCTTCTGTGTATATACATGTACTTAATCGAACTAACCTTCCATATTAGCAACAGATTATACTTTCCATACAAAACAATTCTAATTAGGAAAAAAAATTAGAGGTGTTTATTTAGATGAACGTGTATGGATTGATTTTTCGTTTTGGCTTGAAGAAACAAATGTTTAGTGGATGTCAAAGCTGCTTTATATAACAAGAAAATTAAGTGCAAACTAAAATATTATAAATTATTTACACTTTTATTTATTTATGCTTTTGCGTCACCAAAAATTATTTATAATCTCTGACTCGTAGTCAGTGGGATAAGGATTTTAATAATAAATATTAATTAATCTCAAAATTTTATATATAAAAAATAACATAAAATTTTATAAAATATCCTTATTTATCTCATTTCATCAATTAAACAATATTTAAAATGGACTCAAAATTATTTAAATTTTTCAAATTATAAATATTTGTTGTTAATTTGAACTTGTATAGGAATTGCGTTATTAAAAATTAGGAGGCTTTTTTAAAATTTAATATTAATATTTATATTCAAAATTGATTAAATTTAAATTTATATTAAATATTTTTTTCATAATAATGAATTAGCGATAAATTTTCTACTAAAAATAATTTTATACTTAATACTTAAACTCAAAATTTTTTATTTTATAAAAAATGTTTGAATAAAATGATATAAAGTCATCTTTTAGTCAATAAATTTGTTTAATGAAAACCGAGTATGAAACGAGTGAATGGAGTGACGTGGCATAGTGTTTTAGGTGTGATGTAGTGAAACAACATTCAGTCCACGTGTAATGTGAAAAGGCTTAGAAAAGGTGGCCAAAAGAATATGTCACGAGTAAAATTCTTATATTTTCTCTCCATTATGCCACCTACTAAATTAGTTGACAAATTTAGATATCTTTTTTTTAATTATAAATGACTAATTTTATTAAGTTAAGAATTTAATGTTATTACTATTATAAAAGTTACATGTGAGAATAACTAGATGAAAAAATAGATAAATGAATTGAGCAGGAGGCGTGTCATTAGTTTAATTATTTAAGTCAAATAGCCATTTTAATGGCATTATTATAAGCAAGATCATAGTAAAATTGGTGAATCAAAATTATATTATAATAAAAGACCTTAAATATAAACATATACATATACACACAAAAATAGTACTCCGTACTAACTTAGAATAATTGTTTTTTTTTCATCATACACATTACTTGTTTTTAATATAGTACTTTTAAATCACGACATTAATCATTCCAAACACAATAATTTTTCTAAAAGTAACACAATAATATTATTGTTTATTAAAGTAAATATTAATTCTAGTCAATAAGAGGTTACTCATTTATTTGCAATACTAATCCTTGGATATTGTTGTACAAATTATATATATATATTTGAATTATTTAATTCAAAGTTTTAAGATATTCATGATAAAAAATAGATAGTTCTTCTTTTTCTTTTTCTTTTTTTTACAAAAATTAATGTATTTTTTTTATAATGTTCAATATTATTTCAAGGGAAGTTGAAATCATTAAATTTGCTAATAAAATTTTTTGGGCCCTCAAAATTTCGAAGGCCTGAAGCAAAAATTTTATTAGTGCCACCTTTGAGCCATCTATAATTACAAGGTGAAAATTTGAATTTACAACAATAAAATAAAATTTCAAGTAGACAACCAATTGAATTATTAAAATTTTTGATACTCTCTATCTTAAATCTGCCTTTATTTTTAAAAATAAGTTTTTTAAATAATTTTCCACTTTATGGGTTCAAGCAAAATAATTAATTATTTCTATCTCATTTTATCATTAATAGTTATTCTCAAAGGGTACAAACACCTTAATGTAACAAATATTTAATGTAGAAAGATTGTATATTAAAATATAAATATAGGTAAAATATTCAAAAATTCCTCCTAGTTAACATTTTCATTAAGGACATGTAAAAGAGAAACACGATAAATAATTTGAGATTAAAAAAATAACATTTATGATTTTTTATTTATTAATGAATTTTAATTTTAGTTCACATGATATGTATCTAAACACATTAAATCTTCAAATAGTTTGTATGTGCACTTTTGATATATTTACTAGTGAATATTCATAAATTTATTATAATTATTAATATTTCATATCCAGTTCAACAATTATATTTGTATAATTGATTGTTATCATTTGAATTAATGTTGTATCAATGAATACATATGTATTTTTGTTTTGTATCACTCAAGAGGATCTATATAGTTGACACTTATCATTTATATTTTGTGTAAACGACTGTTAACATTTGTATTTGTATAATTAACTATTATAATTTATATTTGTATTGAGAGAGAAGGCAAAAATAGGTAAGAGAGAAAGGGGACAGGGAAAGAGAGAGGCAAGGGAGAGATGACATAAGTGAGAAAGATTGTAGAGAGAGAAGAAAGGCTAGAGAGAAAGGATAGAGAAAATAATACCAAATCATAATATAGTTATAAATTATAATTCTTTCGAATTATAGTAATATATTGTAAATATATATTACATATTTGCCTAATTGCATGGACCGCCAATTGAACTATTAAGGACTAGACCATAAGTGTGATATAAATGGGTCAAGTCTAGAAATAACTTTAAGATGAGTTAGTCTTGATATTTTGTTGCTTTTAAAAAGTCTTACAAAAATAGCTTCTTTAAAAAATATTTTTGACATTTGGCCCAGCTTATATTTTTTCCTTAAAATAGCTTCACTTTATAAAATTTTAACTTTTTCCGTTAGGTCGAGGTTCAAAACATTTCTAAGAAATAAATTTGTTCAATTGACAAGAGGTTTTGCCTTGTAGGCAAACATTTAAACTTAGGTATGTAATATATTGTCCATTAGGCATAAGTTCTAACTTTTACCCATAAGACAGACGTTTGAACAGTGAAAATGTTCAACTGGCTGAAAATTTTGTTTTATGGGAAAAAGTTAGAAGTTAAAACTTAGGTAAGTCCTATAAGCATAAGCTCTAACGTTTACTCAAAAGACGAATGTTTAGAATATTTTAAAAAATTAAACGTGTTGAATTAATCAAAAGATCTAGCTTATTTACAAATAAAATTTATGTACAATTTTCATGAAGTATAAATTCTAACTTTTACGCATAAGATAGATGTTCATGATATTCTAAAATTGTGACTTGCTTAATTGATTTATAGTTGTGCTTTATAAGCACACGTTAAGTGTGTAACGCGCAATATAAATAAATTTTCAATATAAGAGATTCATCAAATTTCTATGACGTAATAGAGGAATCCGTTGACCGCGACATGTTATTCGATAAGTGACGCGTGTCCTGAGACATAACCACAACCGTCTATTCTCCACAAGATACATTAACCCCCCGGTTCTTTTTTCACATTATTATTGCCACTAATAATTCTTAATTATGAAAAGTTGACTTTGCTCTGCTTGTCTGTGGATCTTCAGAGGTAAAATTTTCATCCCTTTATCTCTTCTTTTTGATCCTTTATTTCTATAACTTTTACTCAAACACTGAATTTGTATGGAAATCCACTAAGAATATGAATTTAATATTTTCTTTTTTCTTAGTTTGAATTGTGATACAATGACACTCATAATTTGAGAGCAGAAGATAATGTTGAATATACAAGTTTAGACAGAGGAGCTAAGAACATGACAAAGGTTTCATTTATTCCTCTTACATTTCTTATATTCTACGGTGTCTCTGGTGGTCCTTTTGGTGTTGAAGATACTGTCCGTGCAGGTGGTCCATTTTTAGCAATTGTTGGCTACTTAATCTTTCCTATTATATGGAGCATTCCAGAATCCTTAATAACTGCAGAATTATGCACTATGTTCCCCGAAAATGGAGGATATGTTGTTTGGGTTTCGACAGCTTTAGGTCCTTATTGGGGATTTCAATTAGGATGGATAAAATGGATGAGTGGTGTAGTCGATAACGCGTTGTACCCGGTTTTGTTTTTAGATTACATTAAATCTGATCTCCCAGCATTGGCCAGTGGTCTTCCAAGAACTCTTGCAATTCTTGCATTAGTTATATCACTTGCGTATTTGAACTACAGAGGTTTGACTATTGTTGCTTGGGTTGCTACAGCGTTAGCGATATTTACACTCCTTCCTTTTGTAATTATGGGGCTTATCGCGCTTCCTAAGTTGGAGCCTTCGAGATGGTTTGTTGTAGATTTGGGAAATTTACAATGGGGATTGTATCTAAATACACTTTTTTGGAATTTGAACTATTGGGATTCAGTGAGTACTATGGCAGGGGAAGTGGAGGATCCTGGTAAAACAATTCCTAAGGCTTTGTTCTTTGCGCTTCCTTTAGTTGTCTCTGTGTATGTTTTCCCTCTTTTATTTGGCACGGGAGCTGTTCCATTGCATCGTGATCTTTGGACTGATGGTTATTTCTCGGATATTGCTAACATCATTGGAGGAGTATTGTTAAAAGTTTGGGTTCAAGGGGGTTCAGCTGTGTCAAATATGGGAATGTTTTTAGCCGAGATGAGTGGTGACTCGTTTCAGCTTTTGGGAATGGCAGAACGGGGGATGCTTCCTGATTTTTTCACCAAGAGATCGCGATATGGAACCCCTCTTATCGGTATTTTGTTTTCTGCATCAGGTGTTGCGCTGCTGTCTTGTCTTAGTTTTCAAGAAATTGTGGCTGCTGAGAACTTTATGAACTGTTTTGGAATGATTTTGGAATTTATATCCTTTGTAAAGTTAAGGATAAAATATCCAACAGCATCAAGACCTTATAGGATTCCACTAGGAACAGTTGGTTCAATTTTAATTTGTGTGCCACCAACAATTTTTATTCTTCTTGTTATGGCACTATGTTCATTTAAGGTCATGATTGTCAGTTTCTTGGCTATTCTTGTTGGCCTTATTATGCAGCCTTGTCTAGTTTATAGTGACAAAAAGAAATGGCTAAGTTTCTCTGTTAGCTCTGATCTTGTTGATCTACAGTCCAGATATCATCAGGTTGGTGTGGCCTAAATTGATCCATAAAAAGCGCAGTCTGCTGCATTGAGCTTGAACCCGTGAGAAATAATATGATTTGGTCTGTATACAATGTGTGCAAATCACTATCATTACAACGCAAACAAGTTGTAATTCTGAAGAAAAAAAAATCATGCAAATTACCTATGTAAATATTTTAGCACTATTTATATACTTTTAACAGTTTCATGTTACACAATTATGAAATTTACTCTTTATTATAATCTACTCTCTATGGTACCATTCTTGTTGATAGATTACATATTGTACTATTTAATTTCAAAAAAATCAAAAAAATAATAGAAAAAGGAAGATCCAACTATATGTATAGTTAGTTTGATAATCAAGTAATGAGCCATCACTATCCATAAGAAGCCATAGAGCCAAGAACAAAGTTCACCTTATCTTTACCTGTCTGTCTTCACTTTAAAAACTCATAATTATCGGACATCTCAAGAGCCTTTCCTCTTAAACATCGTATTTCTTGTTCCTATTTTACACTACACGAGAAAGAATTAGTACTAATCTTTGGTTTAAATAAACCATTAACCATTCACTCCCACCTTCCGTGTTTGCTTCCAAATACTCTTTTTTAGGTAGGGACCGGCATCAACTCATCTCAATCTCTAAGGAAAGAGATCGACGATCTCAAGTTCTTTAAAGTCTTCTCGACTTGAAAGAGGCAGAAGGACAATGAGTGGGTTCCATGGAAACAGCCCAAAAAACTCTCCAAAAGCTTCTCCAAGGAAAACATTTAGCCCAAAAAAGTCTCCAAGAGACTCTCCAAGAAGAACAAACACAACTCTAATACAACTCCTTTTAGATTCAAGAAACATGACAAATTTTCTTGATTCTGAGACACAGGAATTACTCTCTCTAATATCTTACTGTTCTTTCACATATACCTTCACTGATCCACAAGAATCCCCTTCACAACAAGATTTAAAGAGACTAAAACTCATCCAACTCCTTTCCATCATCAAGACCCTCACAAAACCACTTGACGATCAAGTTCTTTCACCCCTTTTCATAATGTTGTCATCTAATCTTTTTAGGCCACTCCCTCCATCAATTCACTCTGCTGTCTCAGTATTACCAGAGGACGACGATCTTGTTAGCAACCCAACACCCTCCTGGCCACATTTGCAAATCATTTACGACATCTTCCTCAGGGTTGTCATTAGAACAAGTGTTGAATCGCTCCGTATTTACATACACCACTCTTTCCTCCTTAATCTCCTCACGTTGTTCCAATCCGAAGACCAAAGGGAACGCGACAACTTGAAGAATGTGTTCCATAGAATCTATTCAAAATTAACATTTTACAGACCATTCATGAGAAAGATTATGAATGATGTTTTCTTGCACTATGTTTTTGAAACTGACCAAAGGCACCCTGGAATTGGGGAACTTCTTGAAATATGGGCTACAATCATAAATGGATTTAGTGTTCCTTTGAAAGAAGAACATAAGTTTTTCTTGAATAGAATTCTTATACCTTTGCATAAGCCAAAAGGGATGCAGGTTTATCATAGGCAGTTGGCTTATTGTGTATCTCAGTTTGTGCAAAAAGAGCCTGAGCTTGGTGAGGTGGTTATAAGAGGGATATTGAAGTATTGGCCAGTTACAAATTACCACAAGGAAGTTCTGTTTATTGGTGAATTGGAAGAACTTGTGGAGACTGTTGATCCCCAAATGTACAAGGAACTTGCACTGCCTCTGTGCACCAAAATAACCAAGTGTTTAAACAGTTGGAACTCACAGGTAAACAGGGTTGGGAATGGAGCGGGTTGAACTCAACCCGCAAATGTATTAATTATAAAGATTTAATTTTCTTTGAATTCCTATTTGGTTCTTTAAACCTGCATTCCACCCCGCATTAATTTTAAAATCCGGACCTGCCTCGCATAGCTCTAAACCCACTCCGTACCCATCCCGCCCCATTGCCACCCCTACACATAAAACCAACTCGGACTACTTTGGATTTTGCTACTATACAAGATTGGCCATTCAAAATTGGTTCATCTTCAAATTTCATAAATTTTTTTATAATATTTGCAAATTGGGTTGTGTTTTAATGAGGCTTTTATGTACACTAAAGACCGAATAGCCACGAGGGAAAAATGAGAAGCCATTTGAAAAACATTTTTTGTCACACCTAACCTGCACTAATGGTTCTGGTTTTAGGTTGCTGAACGAGCATTGTATGTGTGGAACAATGAGCAATTCTGGAAGATGGCATCACAAGCAATGGAAGAAGTATTCCCAGTTCTAGTTGAAGGGATGGAGAAGAACCTGCAAGGACATTGGAGCAAAAGTGTTCGACAATTGACGCAGAATGTGAAGGGAATGCTGGAAGCTCTAGCACCATTTCTGTATTCCAAGTGCCTTCTACAGCTTGAAATCCAAGAAGCCGTTGAACATATAGAAGAAATGAGAAGAAAAGAAATTTGGGAAAAAATTGAAAATGCGGCAATGTCATAAAGAGTACTGCAAGTGCATTTCATAATCGAGGCAGGCCTTCATAGTGTGTGTTCCCACAACATCAAATCTCAAGACTTACCACAATTGAATATCATAGGAATATCTTCAACCTTAACCGAGTGTTTGTCGTTTCAATCAATGTGATCATGAACTGTCCAAGGCTAAAACAGTTCCCCAATGTATCATATTTCAATAAAGGGGAGATGCTTCATATTTCAATGAAGCAGTTCTCAAACAAAATTCAATTGAAAATTAACACACAGAATCTTCAATACAGCATCTTCGAATACAATTGTCACTTTGGGATTTCTTTTCAAATTATAACTATCAAATATTTTTTGATCTTCCTATAGACGAGAACTGAAAAAATAGAGCAGGATAAAAATGACATGATATTCTCTTAAATGATATATAAATATAAACCCCTCTACCAATAACCACATAGTACAGACAACAATTATTTCTCTAGCCCACCATCAAGATTATTCATACCTCATTCGACCTCCCAACAGACTAACTCAATCGAACCTCCAAATGAGAAGGTGGATCAACAAATTCTGAGACATATAGCTATGATTTCGTAGTCTAAAACCAACAAATGGGACCTTACAATGGAAAGATAAAATCAGGAAAATTTGCTCCGTAACCCAATATGAAATTGTCACACCCAATTATCTAATACTTTAGGATCGCCCCTTCAGGACAGACACCAACAAAATCAAATATAATTGTTGCATAGCACACCTGTACACTAAATTTGTCAAACCTCAGCTTCTCCAATTTTCCAGCTAACTGTTGCACCCAAAACCAGCAGCCCATGAGAAGCTTTGAAAGAATAAAAATAGCTTCAATCTTCAATGAGCATGTTGCCCGAGGAAATTGAACCCAAGACTGTTTGCTTGACATGCATGGGAACAATAACAAACTGACAATGTTAAGAGTGACACAAACACAAAGCCAATAGATCCACAGATCTGAAGTGTCATACAGCCGAGATGACAACATGCATCGAAACTTGGAAGATTCACCGTCAATAATTAATTAAACTTGATACATTGACAGCTTGTCCTTCACTGAGGGCTCCAAAGCAGACATGATCTGTTCCCAACCACTATCCTTGAGCATCTGACAAAACATCCCCAAGCTTAGAATAATAAATCGGACATCTTTATACCCAAATACTATATGACTGAGACCTAATGACAAAAATGAGATTAGTTGTCTTCATTTCCCATTTCTTCACCTGGTTAATCTCCAGATGAAACTAATAAACCATAAAAAGATCTCCAGAACTTTTTGGAGGACACAGCCGGCAACTCAAAAGTAAAAAAGAGGAAGAAAAAGAAACAAAAAAAAATGTGTATAAAAGTTACTCTCCATAATTGTTTTTCCTTATTTAGATTAAAAGGAAGAAGAATTACTGTGTTAGAAAGGAAGACCCATTCACAAATTAGCAAGTAAAAACTCAGAAAGACATGAAAAGATACCCAGAGGAGCAGATGAAAAAGAAAGAACTATAGTATCAGGTAATTCTTACTTGCTTATAGCCTTGCAAAACCAAGCAGATTTCATTGCGTAGATCTGCACTTCTTATCTCCTGAGAAGGATCACAACATGAGGATAACAAAGAAAAGAATCTTGAAGTTTCTCTTCCACTGTTGAAAATACAGAAACTGAAAACAGAAGACTTACATGCCAACTTGCAATGGCTTTGCACATAAAGACAAGTGAGTTTAATGCACCTGCTGGATTTGCCTTTACCTGAATAAATTTGAAACAAGACAGACACATCTGCAGTTAGATAACAACTTTTAGCAGGTTTTAGAAAAGAAAAAATACTCATTTCCAATTTATGAGAACTACTTGCATTTTTAAAGTGTAGTTCTTTAAGTACAAAATTCTAAGTTAGCGTAAAGAAATGGATCTTGGACCTAACTCAACCCCAAAATCTAGCTCAAAAGGTAGGATTGTCCAGGCCATATAAAGAGACCATTCACCCCATAATTGACCGACGTGGGACTTCTTCAACACCTCAGCTCGCGCCCATAGCTGGATATTTGAAGCGTGGGCAATTTTGATATGGGGGCTCAACATCGTGAATGAGAATTGGGATAGATTTTGCTATAATACCATGTAAGAAAATGAATCTCGAGCCTAACTCAACCCCAAAAGCTAGATCAAGAGAAGAGATTGCCCGAGCCATATAAAAAGACCACCCATCCCATAATTGACCGTTGTGGACTTTGCTAAGTTAACTTGGCTTCTAGGATGTCATCATCCATAAGTGGTCCAGTTGGAGGACAAAAGGACAGCAATTTAAAGCTTTCAATAATAGGAAATTTATAATAATTTGGTAGTGTTCAATTTTTTGTTATCTGAATTGAATAGGCAATATCAGAAGATGAAATTACCATAGCACATAAACCACAAAATGCGTCCTCCTTCTCAATGTCATCACGTATCCTGCCACGAAGCGAGAACAAATTGGAGGTCATCGATGAAGCTTTTTTGTGCATTGTAATATGCTGATAAATATTTATGCAAGAGGAGAGTCAGAAATGGTTGGGTTACCAATCAAAATTCTTTTCAAATTCATCTCTATGAATTGGAAAGGAAAAGACAAGATTGCTGCTTCACAATGTAGAAGCAAGTTTTTTCTTATTAGACAAGCTTGACAAGCTAGTTTACTAGTAATGCAGCAAAAAGAATAGGTGCCAAAGATTCTATCTCCTTTTCCCCTATGCTTTTTCCCTCTCAAAACTTGATGATCTTGAAAAGAAAAGTAACACTATGAAAGATAATGACATTCAACTATCTGCACTAAGACCTCCAACATGCACATCCGTTTGCATTACAGAATAGTAATAAAAACACGAAGGGATACCACGGCTTCAAAGAAAATTATTACTTCCTACCATGTGGTATTATTAATCATCAAAATATAATCCCTATTGGTTTTTCTGATACGGTGTAATACTCCTAATTCTTACCTGTCAATTAAGGCTTCGACACACCCATTAAGAAAGATAGCATTAATCACAACTCATAAGTGCTGTACTGTAATTTGACTAAATTATTCCTATCTTTTTCATAATTGGGTAATTAACAATTAAATAGCCCTTCTTGGAATAGTAAGGGACTAGGGGTGAAATTGGAAAATAATATTATAAATGCTTTCTTGATTTTCTCAAGTTACAAAAGTTTCGGCCAAAATTACTTCGTCTAAAATGAGAAATAAAAAGGACCCAAGGGAGTATTACTTTCTAGGCCGACAAAGTAAACACAAATTAAATTTGCTAAAGTGCCAGCATGACCACATTACTCTCTGTTTCATGCAAAAAATCCTATAGTTCTAAAGTTTTCAATGCATGAGCATGTAGTATTACCAGTCACCAACAAATGGAACAATGCAGTTGAAGTGAACTTACATAGACAGAGCCAAACACCATGCTTGCAAAAAATGCTCCATATGTGGTGACACAAGCTCCGGACAAACCCATGCAAGTCTTCCGAGGGTGATTGCACTGTTCTCTATCAGTGACTTATTCAGACCCTTCTTAGAATCAAATATAAAATGAGAACAATAACACACTTAGGCACAACATACACGCATTTTATGCATATACAAACAACAGGATGAACCAACCAATCATAATTATTTCAATCTTAGATACGTGAGATTAGTTGTCTTCATTTCCCATTTCTTCACCTGGTTAATCTCCAGATGAAACTAATAAACCATAAAAAGATCTCATGAGACCACAGTCAGGACTACCGGAGATATCTCTTTTTGGACCTGAAATCATAAAGTTTAACATCACACTTGTAGACCATAAACAAGACAAGAAAATTCATATTATCTATTGGGAATTATGTTTAACACGAAACAAGGAGCACAAGAACAGTTAAACAAGAGCACCAGCACCTTAAATATTACGGTAAAAAGCTCAGTGCAATCACAAAGATGCATTTACAGCTCCACATCATTATCAAAGATAAGAATCAATGTAAGATAATTGCCAGTAGGCAGCAGCGCTAAATTCAATAAGACCCTGTTTATGTGGATTGTATTATGTTTCATGTCAATAGATTACTTAATTTGAGGTTTTAGTATAACCTAGCATTTTTTTTAATCTAACGGTCTAAGCAGGATTTTTCCCAGTCGGTGTCAAATTTCAACATAATATCAATGTCAGGTCAATATGGTATTAACGGAAAAGGGTTAAAAATGCTCTTAAACTATGTGAAACGAACAAAAATGCCCTCAATTGATAGTTTGGTCCAAAAATGTGCTACCTTCAATAGTTTGGTCCAAAATGCCCTTATTGTTATTTAATGAGTCAATGCGCTTTTTCAAATAAGTATAATATTTCTTCCTTTTTAAACACATTCTTTTCCTAATGATGATTCTTTTAATAAGAAACCGTTTATTCGAATTGATTTTACAAGAAAAGAAACAAGAATAAAGTTCTTTAAATGTAATGCCCTCGTAGAAATTATTCTATGCCCTCATAGTAACCCATCAATAATTTTCATTTTAGATAATTATACAAAAATTATGATGAAATAGAAAATATTTTATTTCTAAATTTCTTTCGAATTAAAGTAAGATAAACATTTTATAATTCAAAAGAATCATCATTAGGAAAAAAATATATTTAAAAAGAAAGGGAATAATATATTTATTTGCAAAAGAGCATTTTGACCTACAAAGTAATAAAAAGGGCATTTTTGGACCAAACTATTGAAGACAAATTTGGACCAACTATCAACTGAGAGCATTTTTGTTCATTTTGCGTAGGGCATTTTTGATCCTTTTCCGTAGTTTTAATTATCACTCGGTCTGCCACAACACTATCCTCTAACCCATTGGTCTAAATGTTCCTTAATATAAGGGTAAGTTTGTCTTTTACATCCGCTTAGCCTCTATATTTTAGAAACAGAAAGGAAAAAAACAATGATCAAAATACATATCTAGGACAGACTAATCCCCCGAGTTCCACTCGATAAACTCAATGCCTTAACATGAGAACATTGAAACAATTTTCCGCATATATATTTAGTGAAAAATTTCCAATCAACCGATGTCAGTTGACACTACTTTGACCAACACACAGTTGGATGCTATTCTATGGACCAATATTTCAAATGAGCTTGCCCAATGTCCATCTTCAAACAATCACAATTAAAAATCTAAAGTGTTATGCGGTAAATTACATTTCTTCCGAATACTGATTACCAAGGAATTTGAACAAAAAGCGTATATGGTTGATAGAAAGCCATTATCACCAATCAACTTAAAGGCCTTGGAGTCTAGTTTCTGCAAACCATTCACCAATCCGTGCTCTATACCAAAAGTTAAACCATTTCACCAGACATTGCCCTGTCTGCATGTCCAACAGCGCACTCCTGCGCCAGGTGCAGACAGTGCATGAAAGGCAGTCTTTTTCCATTTTTGTGCGCTCGGTTGCATGTTCAACATGGCAGGTGTGCAACAGCACACTCGGAAAGTTATAAATAATCCACGGACAGGATTTTTGTTTCAAAACATGGTCAATGAGTTGGGACACGACTGCAATGGAGATTTTTCACCTCAAATATCTTCCCAATCATCAAGATGAGTATGTAATGATATATTTTGGTTATGTCAACACCACTAGCAAGAATCTTACCTCCAAACACGTAATTTGTCTAGAATCTCAAAATCTCACAAGAATTCTTCAAAGTGGAGATTTTCAAGATTTGGCTACATAGAGGTAATTTCTCCATCCTAGCTTTGATTAATTATGGGTTGAGCATTTGGAAGGTTTTGGAAGTAGGAAACACCATTTATTTAAGGAATTACATTGAAGCATTATGATGGGTGTTCTTGACTTTTAGTTGGAAAAAACGGTAGAGAATGAAGGAGTTGTCATTATGATGGGATTCTGTGCTGGGGTGGATTGTTGGACTCATTGGTGGTGAAAGTTGTTTTATATCTATATATGGTGGTAGTCTCTTTTGTTGGCAATGAGAACTTTTGGGATGAAGAATGGAAGTTGTAGAGCTTCAGGCTCACGGCTCACTAGGTGTTTTGAAATGCCTAAACGGCGCAAACATGAGTCTACTTACTAATGCTAGTCCTACTTTGCGTATATCGTTGTACATTAAAGTTCCCATGGTGACTGAACATTTTAGTGCACTAAAAGGACGAAATTGAGGTGTGTAAGGCAAACCTTTGAATTCATCCCTTATTCCTGAAGTGTCATGGTCCTCTTATCTTGATATCCTCCCATTTCATGTCTTCTCTAACTCTTTTATCTATGGAAATTATGATACTTAACTTCTTAATGGTTCAAGTACATTAAGCTGATCCCTTACCTACAGAATTCCGGATTCTTATTATACCTCATGACGTATCAATATGATACGTGATTGTATGGTTTTCCAACCCTTATACGTATAAGTAAGAAAGATGAGTCATAATGTACCACCCCTATTGCTCAAATGCTATGACTCAATATGGTATGCATCACAAGATATAAATGCTAGGAATGATTCACGTTTTCAATGACTAGAGATTTCTTACTTCTAGATATAACAACATTTTCGCATGGGCTCTCTGTTTTTGATATGTTTCTTGTCTACTAGTTTATTCCAATTTTTTTAACAAAATTAATGTTACTTGATTAAAAAGACAATCTTTTCAATTGAATTATCCACCCACACAATTTTAGTCACAAGACCACGAGAGAACAGATGCTTCTCTGACACTAGAACCAACTCTGCAAACAGGGAAAATGACAATAATCAGATTTGAAATTGGCATTACAGAACACAAAAAGGTCTTCCTTGTGTTTTGCTTCCTTGAGTTTCTCTTTATTTTGATAAACTGTGGATGTTTTCATGTATAACTACTTTCCTTCTATGAAGTTTCATGTATAACTACATTCTACTTACATTCAATTACTTCAACTAAGCCTGATCAAATGATCTTGGAAAGCAACAAATCTATCAAATTTACCTTGATTGCTAATTCTCCAATTGCCCAACATGCATTGTTGGCCACAGAGATGGTTTCCTTCAGCTTGGAAGTGTTTTGCTGTAAGAATATCTCTCGAGTAAATGACAGGGAATCAAAGAGCTGGAAACATGTCAAAAAAGAGAACAGTACACCATACCAGTTGCTTAGTGGCAGCATCAAGAAATTCAGACAACCGAGGTTGCAAATGAACAGGACATACCTAAATGCAAGAAGCAAAAGTATGTTAGCAACAAAAGAAAGACTGTTCCAAAGCATTCAGTTTTCCCAACAGATAAGTATCAATGAAACTCACACAAACCTGAAGACTATGAAGTGGATTAAGATGGAAGATTACACATAAACTTACCCTTGCAAGATCACCAAGCAAAGCAAAAGCACTCTGCCGCACATCAGGTGCATCATCCAAGCAACATTGCAACAACAAATCCCTTAAATTACTTTGTGAAACCTACAGAAAATAGTTCCATATTGAAGCATAAGTTAAAATTGCCCATGCAACTTTATATCAACATACTGAAAGTACTCTATCAAAGACAGAAAACAAAGCATAAAACATCAACATTGACATTTGGTGATGGGAAGGGAAAAAGAGATAAGCAACTAGAAACTCAAGGCAGACATTATTTCTGGTGGAAAAGGAATTACCAAACTCTCAACACCACTACCAAGACCTTCAGCAAGTCCAGACAGCAGATCCAAGGAACAAACAATGAATTCTCGGTCATATTGTAATCCAGCTGAAACAGGATCAACCTGCAGCCAGACTCAGTAAAAGTGGAAAGAGAAGAGTGCATATTAGAAGAGGCGGATCAAAATATGAATGAACAGACTGCCTATTAAGAACAAAAAGAATGCAACTCCCAAGAAGGCTTAAGAGGAGGATTCCCATACAGTGTCCATAAAATGCAAATATAAACTATATTAAGATTTGAAAGGTGACACCTTAAATTCAAAAAGTTACCACAATAACATACTATTTTAAAATAAATAGAAGACTTAAGAAAAGGATTCCCCAAAATTCAAAAATACAAACACAATAGATTTATTATAGAGAGGGAAAAAGCAACAGACACACAAACTCAAGAAGGTTGCAAAATTACAGCCTTAACTTCCAAGCTCGCTCTTTTTGGGGTGGGTGGGGAG
>DF357640.1:33203-46055 GCA_000787875.1 Solanum virginianum
TTAATGGTGGGTGGGGAGTTTGGGGGCCCGGAGAGACTGTGCAATCGAGTGAATGCAGGTGACCCTGGGAGGATACTTAGAACATCTACTCAGAACAGCGCAAAGTTGTCTTTCCTATAAAGTATTGGCCTCTACAAGTGCCGCGCAGACAACCATAAGGAGGAGAAAAATGAAAAGAAGGGATCTCAGATCAGTGACAGAAAGCAGTTTGGTATCATATGATACCTTTGCCAATAGTTGTGACTGGATGATGGTAATGCACCTCTGAAATACCGGTTGAGCAAATTGTGCAAATCCAGTACCCAAAGCCTGAAATAAGAGTGTGGTTATCGGCAATATATAGACCTATTTAGCTCACTTCTGACAGTAAATGCATACGTAGTTTTTTTCAGCAATAAATATTTATCCAGTAAAACAAAGTTTAGCCTGGTCAGATCCAGTAAAACAAAGTTTAGCATGGTGAGAATTTGAAGGTATGGACCAGATTCAGGACTAGGAGGTTGGTTCTCCTCCAAATAATTAAAAGCTAAAAAGGTATCTAGCTTAGTTTAGTGAGAAGGTTACCAGATTGATAAAGATCCACCTAGTCATATAAATAGGTATGTAAATCACCAAATTTGTCAAACAGATTCATGTACCTCACCCCCACCCCCCCTTTTTTATAAAACACTGAAATTAATGACATTCCAACAGCATCATTGACTAAGATACAGCAGTCATAGGAAGCATTCAAAATAAATTATAAAGAAAGCTCTTGATAATTTATTAAGCTAGAACTGCCAGTGTAAGTCAAAGATGCAAGATATCCACTACTCAATTAGTTTGCAGCTCTTCAGCATAGGATGAACTAATTGTCTAGTAAATGACCATTATATTTTAAATTCAGAACTCCACCAACCAACCAACCCACTATCATGCCTAAGATTCAGAACTCCACCAACCAACCAACCCCCAAAACAAAAACAGATGAAAAAGAGACGTCTAACAAACTGATGCTATTATTGCCGTCCAGGAACCATAAGATGCAGAAAAATCAGATCAAAGCCTCACAACTAACAATTAAGTCAAGATATTCATGCAAAAGTTCCTTCATATTATCAACCATAAATATCATATCAACGTTGTTTCAATTTAAAAAAATCAACCTGAGCGATTGAGGTAAAGCACTCAAGTAGTGGGAAAAGATCCTTGTCTGAATTTGGGAGCTGCTCCCACTTTCCAATTAATGGGGGCATTAAAATCTCAAGATACTTGGGCTGTCATAACCAACAAAAAGAATTAAAAAGGCAAATATTAGATATCACAAGCCTTCAAAATAATCATATTTTGAAATCATAAAATAAGAGTAGTACTAACATGTTACGTAAAACAGAAAGAGTGAGCTATATGATTGAACCAACCTGATTGAGTTCTCCTCCAACTGCATCTGCCAATGTTCCAATGGCATCATACACTATTCTAAGGTTCCGTCTCTATTAACACATAAAAGGTCATACTCTATTAACAAACAGAAAGTACAATATGGTGCCGCCAATATATAGAAGACAAAAGGACCTGGTATTTTCCGAAAGCACACATCAAGTGTTGCAAAATGATTTCCAAGCATGGGGCTAACTCTTCCGCAGCCTCCTGCAAAACGTAAACCATCAGCTAGGTACAGATAAAGCAGAACCTGAATATCACAAACAGCTTATCACTAAGACCTCTTCAAGAGTAGCAAAGGCTGAACAAGCAGCTTCTTGCACTCGTTTATTATCATCCAATACTCTTCGAAGAAGTCCCATTAAAATTTTGTTGAATTGCTCACGCCCTTCTTGATGATTCGTGCCCTAAAAGAAAGTCAAACAGAGAACAGTAAATAACAAAAAGGTTAAAAAGAAAAACTCACACAGCAAATAGAACTTCGACAGGTGCACAAGAGAAGTAATGCAGGGTGACTTTTTTCTTAAAAAGGAATGGGTGCAGGACAACTTGCCTAAGCTTACATATAAAATTTAGTATATATGATCATCATAATTAGGAAAACCCACAACTTAAAATAACGTTTAATATTACAACATCCATATTGCATATTATTCAGATATGCAAGAGCACATTGGACCAGTTCATCTAAATCTCACAATACAATATTTCTAACCCTAAAATCAACACGTGCAGATGTGTCAGCAACAGAAGCAACAACCATACCACTTTTGCCAGGAATGGCTCAAGGCTGAAAATATTATCCAGTATGTTAATATAGTGATATCCATGCTCTATTACAACTGAAATATCAAAACATTCCTACAACTATATCTACTTCAGGAGAGCAGCAATAAACCCAGAAAAAAGAACATACCATTGCATTGAGGAGAACAATTTGACCCAAGGAGGGTTAGCGTAGGATTTCTAGACTATACAAATATGACGGCCGATACAATCACAATTATGATACTGTAGCTTTGAACTAGAGAAGCACCAATTACCAACCTGAACAATATATTTGCTGAAGCGGGACAGTGTCCAACAGGAAATGCTTCGTATTAGAGGAAACTTGTCATCTAAAAGTGGGATGAGAAAGCTAATGATCTGAAAGGGAAGAAAAAAGAGGATGAAAAGCATGAAAGGAAGATGTTATAGAAAAGAACTTTCTTCAATATGTTCGTAGGACAGAAAATCTATTACATAATATGGCAATTCACTCGGAAGACAAACCTTCCACACATTTTAAGCACAAACTTCTCCATTAATATGAAATTCTTCTTTGGGAAGCTTGACAATAATAGTTTTACCTCCGATAAATGAGGAAAAAGTCCATTTATGCAGCCCTCAGCTATAGCACCCAGAACTAGCACAGCTGCTTCCCTTTCCTTCCAGGCTTCATCATTTGTACTTGATAATTTAGCCTGTCCAGATACAAGAAAGTTGTTGCATATCAGATCCATTTGCAACGAACTACCAGCAAAAAAGGTAAAAGGGCAACAAAACCAGTTCCTAGTTTATCTTGTTTCCTTTATATCCATCACTAGTATGATCAATATTTCTTCCAAGATGATAAAACTTTACTTCTTCAGGTTCATGCAAAATTGATCCTCTTAGAGAATTACGGCTTACAGGGAAGAGCTCCGCCGTTGTCATGCCTATCAACTACAAATATGATGAGAACAAATACACTATAAATGACAGTAGTTTCAACCCTTTATTTTGAATGTTAAGGAAATGAACCTTGGACCTAACTCAACCCCAAAAGCTAGCTCATGAGGGAGAAATTCTCAAGACCATATACAAGGAGACCAAGGATCCCTTATTCCAGCGATGTGGGATTCCAACAAAAATTCAACTATACTATTTTCACAAAAATCATTTCTATATGCATATATATAGATTTTTGACCAATTTCATGGAATTAATACAAAACAAAATCAGGATGCGCGCACCTGATTGAAGAATTTCTTTCTACACAACACAGAAATGAAAGAAGGGAAAGGATAGCTAGGTTAATATTAAACATATTCAATCACCTGAACAACAGGCATCAATGTGGGTAGAATTTCATCACCAAACACATTAGAGAGAATGTCCAGAGCAGCCGCACTACACTTGCGTAAATTCCACACATTTATGATGTCTTCATCCTATAATCAGAAAAGGACACATAAAACAGGTCTCAAAGCCCATTCAAAAGTGAGCATTGACTAAGAATTTCATTGGTTACAAGAAAACCACATACATCGTCTTCACCATCCTCGGAACCATGAAAACGTGAAGAATGAAATCGAGGTTTGATGTCCTGTCCACAATGATTTCCAGTGTAATTAATTTCGAGTTTCCAAAAGGATAAAATCAGCTTTTCAGCTGGAAAAAAAAAAAGAAAGAAAAGAGACATGGCAACCAAACCTGATCACGATCTGGCAGAGATCCATCCTCCTGTAATAACGTAATAATGTTTGGTTAAGCAAAACAAATCACAAAATACTATTTCAGACTGATTTGAAATCTAAATATGAATCAGACACCCAACCTCAGCCTCCAAAAGCGACTCGTCATCATCAGCATAAACCATGTTAGACAGCAAAACCTAAAAAGTGGTGCAGGAAATATTATGCTAATGTATAAGAATATGCTCTCACAAAAGACCCACATTCCTGGAAACAAAAAGACAAAAATAACTAGCTTGTGAATAAAGCATACCGGAATCAACCGTGGCAAGAATTCTCTCAAGTTTTCAGGCGGCAACTGAGCATCACAGTACGCGGACCTGTCAATGACACCCACATCAAATCATATTTGACAAGTGAAATATATTCATGATAAAAGATACCCAAATAATACACAATCTGTTCACAACATAATTAAACAAATAAAAATGTATTTCCTCTAAAAGCTCAAGCTTTTAGATGAGATGGTCAAGCATTTCAACATGGTATCACATGGCTAGGTCATTGTGCTTATCAATATTAGCCCCCTGCATTATGTTATCCACGCTCCAGTTGTTTAATCTGGAGCATGCAAGGAGTGTCAAGTCCCACGCTGGTTGCAGGAATGAGTTGTGATCTCCTAATATGGTCTAGGCAGTCCTCCCCCTCATGATCTAGCTTTTGGGATTGAGTTAGGCTCAAGATCCATTTTTTCACATAATATCAGAGCAAGCATAGGCCCTGTGTTCGAGTCTTACCGCCACTCATTATCAAAAAGAATTCACGTGTTTGGTCCATAAGAAAGTTCCAGCCCGCAAGTGAAAGAGCATGTTGATGACATAATTAAGCAAATAAAAGTGTGATCTTTTTAATAGGTTAACATTTCAGATGACATGGTAACACTTCAACAAATTCTCAACCAGAAATAAGATTTTTGTCAAAGCAAAAAAAAAAAGGTAAAAGCAAAGATTACAAGCACCTAAGAACATAATTCATTCATGTAATATAATGCAACCACAACCATTAAAGAAGAAGATATAATAGGTTAGACTAGACAACTTCAATCAAATCAACCCTTTTCTTCTAATAGGTGAGATCCTTAGATGCCATAACATTTTCTACGTAATTCACATAAGGAAAAATAAAGATCCTTCCGTGAGAACACTTTTTTAGGCTCTACCACACTTATTCCTCACATTATTACCTTTTTTATAAGGTAACATGATCATTCCTCACATTATTTCTATGCTACGCTTCCATATTACAAGGTCACTGAATAGGTTAACAGTGTCATCAGAACTAACTTCAGACAACCATTACTTCTAAACTCATCATCCCTCTAATATCTAAAACAATTCTCTGGCCCTTCCCTCCCCAAAAAGAATTTCCTTATTCCTCAACTCCCTATTCATAGATTTACAAGCTATTCTCCCCCTCCATCAAAGGAAAGTACTTGCATAAATGATGCCAACTAGTTGAGATAAAGGTTAGTCGTTTTGGGCTCAATTACACTAAGGACCACGCTTAACAAAAATCTTTCAAGATTACTTAGAGATTATATGATGATAGATAGAGAACACCCACTTCTCTATAACAGATAAACTATTGATTACTACAATAAAATGAGACCAATAAACCAAAATTAATATCAATGCTTGCTATCAACAGACCCCAATGAGCTTGACATTAAGGCATAGTTATTGTATCTTCTCTCCGCATCTGTCCTAATTTATTTTCTATTTACTCCGTGTATCATAAAATGATTTAACTATTGTTTTGGAAAACATATCCTACGATAGTCCAGTCCAACTTCTTTGCCTACTCCCATCCTGGCTAACATTTTTCTAACAATATGAGCGTCTCCAAAACATATCATGTTGAAAATGTATGGGGCTCATGTGGGCTCTAATATTTTGCATAGCTTTGAGACAAATAAATTTGAAAATTGAATTTGGTCCATTCAGGCAAATGAAACCCACGGATGCTTTAAAAGCAAGACACTGTATCCAATTACCAAAAGGCTATAAAATCTTACTGTCAACATAAGTACATAACAGGTCACCAAAGCTTCCCAGATCATGTTAATAAAAGTACCATCATTATGATACTATCATTCATTTTACCAACAAGAGAAATGAAATCTATTGCATAATTGTGAAAGATAATTTGTTCTCAAAGCAAAGGTAACTAAAGCATCCCAACATTATCTTCTTCCTTCCCCACTTGACATGACATGATGCCAGTGGGAAATATGGATATTTTAAATGAAACATCAAGGGAAGTTACCAAAATTCACAAGCTTCGAGCGACACTTCTTCATCTGGATCCTTGTTGACTTGCAATATATATTCCAAAACATTCCTCAAGTGTGGCTGTGTGAAAGCATCAAAAGTTGATCAAGAACATGTAAAATAAGGGTGTTAGTTCCATGTTACTCTCAAGGAAAGACCACAAAAAGCCGACAAACTGTTCAGGGCTTCCTTAAAACTCATTGCTTTTCATATATATGTAATACTTCCATAACGAATTTAACTTCATGAAGTGCCCATATATAGGGGATTAAGTATTTTGAAAATGATACATCGTTGATTGTTTAATTGATCAAAAGTTTACAAGTGAAGCTGCATTTTGCAACCAGCATCCGAACCCAATAAGACAATAAATAGACCTTCTTGGTGCAGTTCATTGACATCTTTAGTTATTTAACTATTATTTTCATAATGTTTATTATATTTTATTTAAAACTTCACAAATTCTAGAAATCTGGACAATTATCCATACCTTAAAGCAAGTGTGAGCAGAAAAGAGATGTGACAAAGAGAATAGAACAATTTAGAATGAAAAGAGATGCACCTCCAAAACGGCAGGACGAACTTCAATTAGTTGAACAAATGCGGCACAAACCTGTTGAACAACACAAACTGAGTAATTGGTGGCAAGAAAAGAGAACTCTCTACAATGGTGAAATATGTAATCGACATCGGACAAAAAGAGTTCTAAAACCTCTTTTGCAAGTGAGCATGTTTGCAAAACATTGCATTTTCAGAGAAGAGTAATAAACAAAACGTGATCAGCTAAGCAGAACAATCAGATCAACTGGCAAAACACTTTCCCTGTCAAGTAACCCTTGTTTGGATGGTAATTTATCATGATTTCATAATGTATGGTAGTGTACAATACAATACAATGTTTTGATAAATTGTATGGTTTGCTACTGTTTAATGAATTTTGTTGTTTGATTTGACTGCATGGTACTGCATTGTACCTGATAAATTTACAAAAATACCCTTAATTATTATAAATATTAAATTCATCAATATTTTTTAAACTAAACTTTTTTTAATAAATATATAGAATCAAGTCGGAAAAAAGTTAACATATCTCCAATCCATACGAACAACACAAGAAAATAAAAAAGAACATTAAAAACGACCCTAAAAGAATAGACTGAAACATCGGAGAAAAGACAAGAAGCAGAAGAGAAGCTTCAAAAGTTGATGTAGAGGAAAATGAGTAATACATTTGTAAAAGCAGTAGATATAGATATATACGGAAAAGTTTAATAAAGAATAAAAGATAAATTAGCTTCATTTAAAATTAAGGATATAATTGAAAAAAAAAAAAAAGAACCATGGGATACCACCAAATTGGTGGTTTCAAAAAGTGGGGGAGTAACTATGAAAAAACATACCATACCATGTAATTAATGAAACAATCAAAACAAGTGCGGTTCTCTTACTAACCATACCATACCATACCATGGACAGCCACCACCCAAACAAGCTTTAACAGACAACTGAATGTCCTACTCCCATGATACTTGACATGAATATCATAGACTAACGTGGAAAACATCTAAGTTGTAACACACATACAAATTTACCATCTTATGACCAAGCTAAATAACTCAGAAAGCAACTGATTGGAAAAGAACTCAGAAAGCAACAGCCCACCTAAAAGAACTCAGAAGGCAACAGACCATCTTCCAGATGTACTTCAAAGGACCACTTTAACCATTAAAATTTCAATACAAACTTGATCAGTGAAATAGAAATAAATTTCTTAATAGAATTAGTTCTCTAACAAGATCAATCCATCTTGCTGACGTGTCATAAGTAACTGTAATTTGAATGATATTAATGGTGTCTTTTATTATGTACATCACTTTACTTTAAACATGCAACTCATAAGCATAAGTCACACCACCCAACAAGCAGGAAATACAACGTACTTATAGTCTAGTACTAAGCCAAAGAAATTACAACAAAGCAAACTCGGCACTGATGAGGAGAAAGCAAACATGAAGATCAGATATTACAGCAGTCCCTTACCAATTTCCGCACTTCTGGAGCAGGGTCATTGGCAAGAAGAAACAAGCCTTGAAGGTATTTATCCATGGATAGATGCAAAACCTAAAACACGAACACCAACCAAATGAGCAAAGAGGTGAAAATAGCACACAGCAACAGAAAGTGAAACAAGTGGTTAGGTCAATTGGATGGTACTCACTTTAGGCATCAGCATTATATATTGATTCACAGAACTCAATGATAACTTTCTGAGAGAAGCATGAGGTGACTGGAAAAGCTGTTCATGAAAGATCAAGTTAGAATGATGCCATAACTCCAGCACTGAGTGACAAATTAACAGCAAACTATACAATAAAATAAGCTACCAAATCAAAAGCTGGAAAAATAAGTGAACAACAATAAGGAAAGAATTAGCTTACCTGGAGAAACCTTGGAAGGAAAACAGTAATGGGTCGTTCAGATAATCCAGAAATATCAGAATCAAGGAGTTGAGGGACATCCTCGCAGATCTGCAATACTAAAGATGTTCAGCATTCCAAACAAAGTGGATGACAACGATTTCATCTCGTGATTTCAAATCATGAGATGAAATAAGCGTTTGGACATGCAATTCCATCTCATGATTTCAAATCATGAGATGAAATCGTAAATTCTCCAAAAAGCTTAATTTGGGAATTTCATATCAAAATTTTACATTTTTCAAATACAAAAATTATTGCATGAGTTTAAATTTTGTAAAAGAAATCATCATTGTATATTTGGATATTTTTTTGCGAAAACGCCAAAAAAGTGATTAAATATTCACGGAATATGAAGATGATGATGTATTTACTAATGATATTGACCTACAAATGGCTCAAAGTGAATAGTAGTACGGCAACAACAACAACTTACCCAATAAAATCCCACAAGTGGGGTCTGGGGAGCAAAATGTACGCAAACCTAGCCACTACCTCATAGAGATAGAGAGGTTGTTTTCAGAAGACCCTCGTCTCATATTGATCTAAAGTTCAAGCATAAAAATTGTAATTTTTTCCAGAATGGCAATGTGAAGTGCATTATACTTAGGTTATGAAATTTTGCTCATTGGATAAGATTGTATAAGAAATTAGGGCAACTTTGATAGTTTTCACAACTTGTGGAATTTTTACATTTATGAGCAAAAAATACAACTTAAAAATCCAAATTACATATCCAAACAAAACTTTAACTTCACTTCGTATTGTTTCATATCATGATTTCATCTTACATGGCTAAACGAGCCCTAAGTAGCTACAAACACAGATCTGACACATGTTCACTTTGGCAATTTTTACCGCATTGACTGACAAAGTAAGGAGAAACAAAGATCATTACCTTTACAACATATCCTCAAAAAAAAACTTAGCAGACCTGAGGGTCTCATGTAGTGGACACAATACAGGAGAAAAAAAAATTACTTTTCATTATAGTTGTGCAACAATTTGCTATATAGACATAGGCACCAAGGTTCACACTGCGTCCTCTGTCTTGGGCCATACTATTAAGTAAAATGTGTGCTAAATAACAGAAAATGGTACCTTTGATAAAGCATCCATGGCTCCTTCCATATGGTTTACGTCACTACTATCCAAACTACTGACAAGTGCCTGTAGCAACTCTGGCCATCCAGCAACTCCATCTATCTGTACAAGAACGCTAATGATGGTTCCAGCTGTAGACCTAATGTGTCTATCTGCTGCACCTAGAGAAGGTAGCAACTCTGATTTTATGTATTGCTGGTTAGCAAGTGGCATGCTTTGGAATGCAGATCTCAGATTATTTTTCAATAGCAATCCAGCTGCTTGCCGAATGTCAATTGACTTCCCCTGTTATAAAGATCAACCAGATAGTTGAGAGGGAAAAAAAATTGTAGCTTTCCAAATATCATAGCACATTTAGGCAAAAAACAATTCCCATTGCATTGCAAAATGCAGAAGACCATCTTCCACGCATTAAACCAGATGTCTGTACAAGCCATCTTCTTACTGTTATGAAATCTACAATATGCTGGCAACTAAGAAAATTAAATTTCTATGCAATAATATCAGGGAAAGAAGGAAAGAGAAAGAATTGACAGTATCCGACTTGGACTAAATGCAACATTTAAGTCTTACTACCCAAAGATCAATCAACTATCAAGAAAGCACATAGGGATGACTTCGCTAACTCCATAAATAAGTCGTGTAACTTATGCAACAAATTAAGTTCAATACACATTGTCAAAAAGTCAATTGTGCTCATATAGTGACAAGAAAAAAATCAAATCAGAAACTATTTCGACAAGAAAGCTTCATACAAGGGAAACCTCACTAAAAAGGAATCAATCCCCTAAAATTGAATTCATTCAGTAAGAATCAAAGTACTCTTTATCAATAAATTAAAAAAATTCAAAAAGAAACTGTGAATAATGAGCAACTAACCTCAGCACGAGAGAAGATAAAAGCGAGATAGTTATTGAAATCTGGAAACTGAGAGTAGTGTTGAAGTTGTTGCCAAATCTGAGACTTATCTGAAGTCGGAGACATCTGTTGCTCCAATAATCCACAGATCTCTTTGAACCCTTCTTCTTGTGGCTGCCATGTTCCACTCACCGCCATCTTCCGATAACAGTGATCGGAGCTAACGGGATATTAGTGTTTTTCCGATGAGTTGTTTTACAGAGAGAAAAAGAGAGAGTGACGAGACGGGGAGGCTTTTGTGTTTTTTCAAAAGAGGGGTTTGGGGCATTTGTAGAGAGTGGGATCAGGTGTGTAAGGGTTTACGCTTTTCCTGTGTGACTCAGTGGGACCCAATTAAGGGCCGTGTGGGTCAATGATTACCCTCCGAGACATGTGCGGAGGTTTAGTGGAGACTGGAGCCGCCCTTTGGTCCGATTTGTTTTATTCCATTCTTTTTTTTTCTGTTTATTTTTTAAAAAATAATTAAACTTTTTAGGTTTAACCATAATTACTGCAACCTTAGGGAAGTCTTATTTATTTATTGTTCTTTTTTTAGATATGACATGTCAGTTTTGAAAGCACAGGATCAAAAGTTTGCATTAAGCTTTAGGTCTAAAGCTCTTAGCTTTATTTTCGTCTAATTCAATTTTTTAATTCTCAAATTATTTATGAGTTTCAAATTAAGTTAACATTTGATCATAAATATTTTGAAAAGATGGATTATATTGAAGTTTTAAAATACATTTAATTATAATTTTTGAAAATATATTTTATGTATTTTATTAAAAAATATGAAACATAATTATACTTATAATTTTTAAACATCATAAAAAATGTTCGTACAAATTTATTATTTTTGTAATGAATGTGATTATATATTATTCAAAAAATAGAAAACAATATTTTAATAAAGATTATTAATAACATAATTACCAATGTCCATAATTCATCAGCATAATTTGTTACGAAGCTTCATATGTGCAAAAAGTAAAAAAAAAAAAACAATAATTACTAACTATTCTTTAATAAAATATTTTCACATTCTATGAATAATTTACTTCACGGGAGCATACACTTACCTATCATGATTGAGTTTTAAAGAGGAAAATGGTTGATAAAATTAGTTGAATGCATAATCAGATGAATTATTTTTATATAAAAAATAAAAATTTGGTGTTTTAAAAAATTTAAAAGAACTCGGGCAATTTTTGGCCCAAGAATAACTTTTTTATTTTTTTAGATTTTTGGCAAAAATAAAATAAAAAATAAATCAATACACACACTCTTTTTATATCGTGGTGATTAGTACTTTAGTTGTTGCTGACTTATTTTTAACATCGGAGAAGTATTATTTGTTGATTTTCCTTTTCTTGAGATTTAGCTCTATGGTCCAACGAGATAATTGTGTACATAGTGGCCTACTTTGTTGAATATATTTTTTTAGTTTGATTTAAAATGAGGCAAAGGAATTTATATATTTTTTTAAAAAATATATTGAGGCGTTGATGTATCGTTGTTCTTTGTGTTGTCAAAGTGTAAATAATTACAAAATCATAAGAGAATATAACTATATGTTAATATTCATATAATTTTGATTTTTTTTTTAAATACGTTTGAAGAAAAACACGTTAATAATATCATTTTTTTATAATTAATATGAAAAGTGTATTAAAAAATAATTGATGTAATCTGCACTTCGATGTATATTTTAACTTGAATATCATTTCAGTAACAACTCTCCAAGAACAATTATTATGCGGTGATTATTATTAGTGAAGAGATTGTTATATAATTTACTTATTTAAAAGAAAAAAAAACTTTTTGTTAGTTCAATCAAACTGCCAAGTAAGAATTGCTTAAATAATTATTTTTTACATCTACCAAATAGTTTTTCATGTTTTAATATATAATTTCATGAACATTAAAAGAAAAAATTGAAATTATCTATTCATTGAAAAGTGAATAGTAAGAAAAAGAGAATAAAGTAAAGGAAAAAATAACTTTTATGAAAAAATAAATATAACATTTAGATTTATTATAATTAATGTGTGGTTTCATTCAACTATTAGATAAATAAACCAATTACATAAAATATTTTTTTGTTTTAATTGGATGTGTGGTCACACCAAGAGCGATAAGGTTAGGAATGAGACCATTCGAGAGAAACTAGAGGTGGCCTCGGTGGCT
>DF357640.1:77948-88032 GCA_000787875.1 Solanum virginianum
GAAAACCCCCATCTTAAAGTTCTAAAAGGCATAAACGTTTAGTGGGCGACCGTAGTATGAAGAAATCTAATATTTATGAATATCCAATTAGCAAGAGATTTAATAAGTATATTATTATTAGAACACTCATTAATAATCAGATGATCGGTACTTTGCGCAGAGCAAACATAAAACAGAAACTGCTTAGGAAGATGGAATAGAAATTACCTGTATAAGTCCCTTGACACGCCAGACATTGTGCTTTAAGACTACAATTTGTGAATCATCTGGATGCAAAGATTGCATCTCCTGTCTTACAGATTCAATGCTCACATTGTGTTCTGCAGAGAGCTGAATCGCAAGAACCTCACCAGTTGACTTGACAAGTCTCCCTAAGACTGCCCTCGAGTCACCAAGGTTGGCTATATATAAGGTTCCACTGCAGATAACTCCAACAAGACAGCATGATCCAACAGCAGCAATCTGTGGTTTTGTCGGCCATTGTCTAGTCACAACAGATAGGAAACCTTCTTCTGTTGCTTCAAATGCTTTCCGAATCACCTCAACAGACATAGACTGGTGCTCAGATGCGAACCCTATGCAATTTGGTGCAAGCCATTAAGTGAAGACTAAAAAAGGAACAAAATCATACATAGCAGTCCATGATATTCCACACAATAATATACTTACACTTCTGAGTATTTAAATAATAGTCTATGAAAGGTAAATGGTAATAAACTTCTACACATTCTTGAAAGCTATCAAATGTCACAATAAGATAAGCATGAATCAGATAAAGTTCAACCTCTTTATCTGTGAAATATATATTACCTTGCTTCAATTTATTTATCTTATTTTCCTTTTTAGTCCGTTCGAAAAAAGAATGTCTTTTTCATTTCTGGAGACTCTTTAGTTCCAACTTTCCACCTGATATATTTAAGACCACAAGATTCAAAAGTCTTCTACACATTCTTAACTCCGTGTCAAGTCAAAACCAGACAAACAAATTGAAAAAAAAAAAAGAGGGAGTAAAAAGCTGCGGTATTACTCAAATTGGTTAGAAGAACTCACTCTTGAGATTTTGAAAGAGGTGTTCATTGATGAATCTTGAAGTTTCAGGTCCCCCATGCCCATCATAAATTCCAATAAAAGTACCATATGGCCCAGAATCCTGCAAGCTCAAGCAGCCTGATTCAATTTGGCTCTGATCTTCCAGTAGATTATTAGCCTGAACTACAGCCATAGAAAACTCTCCATTTACATGTTGTCCTGTATCCTTGTACCATAAAAGCCCATCTTGACGACCGCCGGCATCTGAAGAACTTGTATGAACATGTCCATCAGCCCTTGGCTGAAAACAGGCCCTCAAGAAGTTCATCAATCCAGATGTCATACCTCATCTCATCCAAAACACCCTCCAATTATGTCTCCGCATTTGACAGGATTCATTCTAAGTTTGCTCATAAAAATCTCAACTTCCGATTTGTTGCAATACAACACTACAAGTCCAACAGAAACAATGACATACGTCAGATGAAGGAAAGCAACAACATACACAATGAAATCACACAAGCGGGGTCTAGGTATAGGATGTATGTAGACGTTACCCCTAGCTTTTGGTGGGAGTAGAGAGGCCGTTTCCGATAATGACTAAAGTAAAATGAAGGAAAATAATGAGATTGACAACTATGACAATCTCAAAACTTGCAGCTGACAAGCATATGATACACAGAGAAGCCACCTCCAGTTTGACACTGAATTTAATGCAAATGCAAAGAAATGATCTATGGCGTATTTATAATAATGTTTCACACAGGACAATGAATCACCCTAAAAATGGAAAATTCAACAAAATTACAAACATAAGACTTTCAAAGTAGTCATTCAATATAGAACAAGATGGTCAAACAGTTTGAATCCAGAAAGTCTGACTTTGGCAAAGATAAAAAATAAAACTGAAAACAAGATAAAGAAAGACAATTTTTTTTCTTGAATACCCAAATTCCAAGAATCACAAATACTATTTCAAAACTAAATATAGTAAAATATAGCTGAACATAAATAAGATAAGTTCAAAAGGGAAATAAAAAACTCACCTTTGAAGATCTGAAAGTGAAAAGGAGGTTTAGATCTTTGAAACAATCAAATCAAATGAAAAGTGAAGTGGGTATTGAACATTTTTCTTTTTTCTTTTTTCTCTAAGTTTTCTTTGACGATGAAGGAGATTCAAGAAAGAAAATAGTGAAAAATAGTGATCAAATAGAGAGAGAGAAGGAGTGTTATTTGTTCAATTAGGCCAAACTGAAAACTATGGTCACGCAGAGCAGACAAATCCCATTAAAAACCAACAGTGGAGAGCTTGAAGCCAGCAAAGCAGAGGACCATTTGGGCTCCACCCCACCCCCCATACCCCTGCTTCAAGGTTAACACCTTGTTTGGATGCTTGTTACGTATTGTTAATTTTATCATTACTGATCTATAAAAAGTATCATATTTCTGTAATGATTAAATTATCTTATTTTGTTCTCATTGTTATTAAATAATATTTTATTCTACTTTTTATAGCAGACAATCGCATAATTATTTTTTAAAATTATTGATTCTATAATAATAAAAAATAATAAAGTTATTAAAATTAACTTTACTATTTTTATAAAATATATGAATTCTATAATAAAAATCATAATAAAGTTATTAAAATAATTTCTCTATTATTATAAGACATTAATAAAATTTGTATATATTTAATCCTCTTCATTGACTATGTTATTGTTATTATAAATCAATCAATATGTGACATTCATCCAAACTTGAGCGTAAAGAATAGCAAAATGTATATTTAATTCAGAGCCATGAAATTTCCATGAAATACCTCCTTATCAGGCCACGTGTCTCTGACTTCATAATACTACCACTGTGTTATCTCTAAAAATAAAAAATCATTTATTTCCCTTTTATTTTCTCCTTTTGATATGGATTTTTAACGTGCACTGTTGACCCTAAAAATAATGCTTTAATAAATTAAAGTTATGCCAACCAACCTGAGGGTTTAGTTTCTTGTTTTTATCCAAAAAATTTATTAACAATTATATTTGGTTCATTTTTACAGTAAAGAACGGTATAGCTCTAGGGAAAAAAATTAATTATTGTAATTCATTTTTATGCTTTTTTCTAATCAATTAAATAATTTTAAACTTTTCTTTTGTTTTATAATATATGGAGAGTCAAAATTTAAGAATGAATTCGTTGAAGCTGAGGATCAGCTTATAGCTTTTTTTCAGATTTCACTTCTAAAATAATAAAGTAGATGTAAAAAAGCAAAGATATTATTAAGAAAAGAAAAGATAAATGCAATTGCTGGAGAAAGCAGACAGATGTCGAAGTTTGGAGAGATGAATTTAGGTCCAAGCAATTTGTTGTTAAAATCATTATCCACTTTTGTGGGGAAAAAAAGGTAGTAATAATTAGTTAATCTAAAAACAGTAACAATATGTGACACCTTTTGTTGCTGTGCTGGGACGTTTGTATATTAGAGTTGCGCCGACCTTTAATGAACTTTTGGAGGTTGCCCTACCTTTACTATACCACTCCATTAATTATATATATATATATATATCTAATCCACTTATTAATAAGAACGGAAATTTATTTATTATCAACGGTTAATCACATAAATAATTGGGTAATTATTTCTCCATTAAGTTAATTCTAAATTTGATTTTATAAAAATATTCATTGTAAAGAATGTTTGATTAAAGATATTAACTTGATAATAATTAAGTCATGATTACAATTAAGTGAAGTAATAAAAATGATGAAGCTCGAAATATACAGGGGAAAAGGTAAAGAATAATAAGTTGATTTTTCTTTTTTTAATTTATGGAAACTAAAAGTTAAATTTGTGAAGGTAGGATTACCTTTTGTTTTGGGCATTTGGCATTAATTGTGCACACGTTTGCACATTGACTTACGTCTTATTTGACCAAACACTTTAATAAATGATCACTTTCGGGAGTTTCATGCACCTATTCATCAATATCTTTAATTTATTTTGTGCCTCTTTGACAAATATACTAAATATTGTATAAAGAAAAAAAAACATTTTGAAATTAAGATTGAGTGACTATATAATTAAAAAAATATAATTATACAGAAAATACTAATAATAGTACTAAGTAATCATGTAGTTTTCTATTCTTCTTTAATATGTTTGTATTATTCCTTGCTTCATTTCGCTTTATATACATATATTGATATTTCATGTTTTTATTTTTCTTACGGTTGTTCTGTGAATTTTTTTTTCGATTTAAAAGTTATTAAAAATAATTTTTCTATCCTGAAATATTGGAGATAAGATTTATTCTCTTTGTTCACTTTTACTTCATTTTTCGAGGTCAATTTGACTAAATTTCAAAATTAAATTGAAATGGCTAAATTTAATATTTGAAATCTAAAATTTGGATGGTTCAAACTATACGAAAAATGTTATAATTTGCAATCCTTCTCATATTAATATGATAAAAAGATACATCTTAAAATGTTGGTTAAAGTTCATATAGTTTAACCTCGATAAATAAAATAGTGACAAGTAAAAATGAACGAAAGGAGTCATTGTTTTAAGTAATCACGTAATTTCTTATTTTTTGATATATTTCTATTATTGCTTCCTTTATTATGGTTTAGATCTTGATATTTCATGTGTTTATTTTTTTAGCAGTTCTTCTGTGAAAAAAGATTTTTCTTTAGTTGAAAAGCTATCGAAAATTTATTTTCTATCCCTTGATGTTGGAGATAAGATTTACGCATATTCTTTTCAATTAAATCTCACTTATAAATTTAGACCGAATTGATTATTGTGTATTTATTTCCTTGACATTGAAGATAAAACTTACGCATATTCTTTTCAATTAAATCTCACTTATAAATTTACACCGAATTGATTATTGTGTATTTATTTGAGTATGTATGTATGTGTGTTTTACATTTATGTCTGTTTTTATTATCACAAATGAGTAATGAGGAGTAGTTATAGTATTTCATATCCACCGACTTAAATTTTAAAATCTATGTCTACTACCAGTCCAACTAGCCTACGTAAAAATGGCTCAATCAATCTATTTATTGCTAAGTGGTCCAAAGGGAATTATATTTCACAGAGAAATAAGATTCAACTTAAATTATTTTCTAAATGTGTAAGTATAAAATATTTATTCTAATCTCTGCAGGCAATTAGAATAAAAATTAAAAGGACATTCCATCACCTTTATTATACCACCACTAGTTTGGTTGTGTCTTCAAATGATAACATTAAATTAAAATGATATGTGGCGTAAGCTATTCAATTTAATGAGCACCTTTATATGATGCAAAAATGACCACAAAAATTAATTTAAAAAGTATGGATTTGAGATGATTTGTATTAGTTTTAGTATATTGAGTATATTTTTAATCGCGTTTAAAGATGGATAAATTTTTAGCGTTAGTTTTATTTTCTTTCTTTCATTCCATCTCTCTTGCTTGATTGGTTAAAGAGAGTGCTTTGATATATCGATCATTATAGAAAATGTAGTTAAATACTTCTTCATTTTTGGACTTAAAAGGATTAGGCGGACTTGTAATCTCGATTAGATTAGTTGTATTCTTCTTCTTTCTCTATTTTCACTTGGGGCGTTGTTAGATTTATCTTTTATATTCTAGTGATTGAATAATTTTTATTGGTTGAGTCAGCAATAATTGATTCATCGGCATAAATATTTTTTAAATTATTCTGCCATTTTTATCAGTTAAATATATATTATTTTTAAGATTTGGAATTTCACATTTTAAATGACTTAATAGCATAGAAAAATATTCTCTTCAAACTTAAACTGAAAAACAATTCACTACTTGTTTCCCTTGCCGTGTTCAATTAGTTTTCTGATACATATATATTGTATTGTTTTTGTCATCCGCATTTTCTTTTTCTGATATTGATTTACAATGTTAATTAAAATTATCCAACTTAGCTTGTTAATGAAAGAAGAATTATCCAAATTTATATAAGAAGATCATGCATTCTTTTTTTATTTGATGTCGAAATCTTTAACAACCTATTTCATATTCACAACAGGACATTTGATGCATGAATAATTTAATACGAAGGTCTAATTCAGTACATAATAAATTGTATGAGTCTTGATTTGATATCATGTAAAGAAATGAACTTTCAACCTAATTCAACTTTACAAATTAGCTCATGAGAAAAAATTATCTAAATTTATATAAGAAAAAATACTACTCATCTCTTTTTCATCTAAAGTGAAACTCTTTGACACACTAGCTCACACAATTTGCATACAAATATAAGTGTAGTATTAATATAGGACACATCTCAATCATACATTTGGTCAAAATTAGAAAAACTGGCATACACTGAATTCTTCATGAATTTCGTCTAAAATCCAGCTATACCTCGTGAAAACTATGATCTTCATGAAGCCCTAATTAATACACAGTAACACATCATATCTTTGTTTGGTCCACTTGGAGACGTATATATGTAATGATTATTAAGTACTTGGTGTAATATATATATATATATATATATATAGTACAGAGTACTGTTTTGATCTTTAGAGTTTAAATTTTCTGACAGATGAAATTAAAAGTACAAAAACCGGAGCTTTCTTCTACCTTTTTAAAGTTTTGTTAGTGTAGCACGTTACTATTATGCCATTCCAAAAATGTGTATCATGCACAGTACGTGCATGCTAAGACTACGAGTTGTATATATCATATGATGACAAGGTGCAATGTATTTGATCATTACTACAATAATTATGACATTTCAGATTGTTTAACTGACTCTGTTATTAACTCGAACTAATGGTAAATTAAAGAATTTAGACTTGGCAAGATGTATAGACCAAAGTTGAGTTAAGAGTCAATAATATTCATTTCTACTAATGGAGACAGACTTGTCCAGTTCTTGGTTCATTCCTTAGGCCCTCATTTATCTTTTCAACACTCTACTCTCTAGCTATAGTTATCAATGTTAGAAAAACTTAAATAATCCACCAAAGATCACAGACAAATCAATAGACATGGATGAAATTGTAAGAAAGAAAAAAAGAAAGAAAGAAAAAACACTAATTTTGTTCAATAGCAATAATTAATTTGATTCAAGAGGATGTGATATTCTAAATTAAATCTTAAAAGACAATTTTCTTTAGTTCTTTTTTGAGATGGAGAAAGAAGTAGGATTATGAATTTTTAAGATTTTAAGGTGCCTTTTCACATTACTAGACTTAAAAAAAGTTACTCCCCCTGTCTATTTTTACTTGGCCTCCATACTATTTTGGGATGTCCAACAATACTTGTCCACTTACACTTAGTTTCTAATTTACCCATATCATTAATTATAGTCATTTCTCCATTACATTTTTCAAGACTTAGTATTTATTGTAAAGACTTAGTATTTATTGTACTTTGGTAAAATTACTCCATCATTTACTACTTCTTAATCCCTATGCCAAGTCAACAAGAGCCCAGTAAAGTTGAACGGAGAAAGTAATGGATGCTTAAGTTTATTTAAACTAAATCCATATTAATAGATATTTCATTTTAAAGCCCAAAATTTTACTAATATTTTATTAAATCATACAATGAATTTCTTTTAAGGATAACATATCTATGTATGTAATATATTAATATGTGAATTGATAAAAATAAAACATTACTTGCAATCAAGCCAAGAAGTGTGGGTGTTTGTAGCCCATATGGATGGGTGAGATGATGATTTGCCGTAAGAATTCATACATTTTGAATTAATTTGTATGATTAAGTTAGAATGATAGTCTGTATTTTTATTAATAAACTTGAAAATTATTTGATTCATGAAAATTTGGGTTCATTTGTCATTTCTTTAAGAGTCTTCGTGCAAACTTCAATCATCAGAGACCCAACAACCACCCCTAAAACAAGAAATTAAACAACTCGTATAAGATATGATTTGAATTTTCGAGGAACATGGAATTGATGGATGAAAATAGATAAAGAGTAAAGTAGATATGCCCACTTACCGAACTAAAAAAAAGAACAGTACTAGTAGCCACCATATATATCACATGATTCAAGGTCCACCACGACACAAAAAGGGACAGCCCTACCTTCTGAGTTCTGAAAAAAATATTATTATAAGATGAGTCTGTTCTTCTATCCAGCAAGAAGATGATAGAACGTTTTGTGGCCAAGTCTTTAGCATATATAATTGGTGTATAGAGTAGTTCTTTTCCTAACCTACTACCATAATTTAGAAATAAATAAATTATATGCCTAACCCAGCACTTTGGTGTAGTATCAAGTTAGAAGGTGTCACTTATATTATGATCGAAAAAATGCATTCAATTCTTGTTAGAGTAATGACCTTTGTCTGAAAATTTTATGATTTCTATTATGACGTGATGTTATATATATAGTTATAGTTATTATACGCAAAAATTAGTTTAATGATCAGTGTAATAAAAAGAAAGAATGTATTTGTTAATCGGTTCAATCAAAAAAATAGAAAAAATATGAACGTAAAACAAATATCATGATAACTTTTTCTCGTGAAGTGATGATTTATAACCATAGCTAATGGGCACCACTTAAGTCCATTTTTTTCCTCTTAAATATTTGTATATACTTGAAATTTACTATATATGTATCATCATGATGAATGTCATTATTATTTGTTATAGGTAAAATATGGTTAAAGAAAAGTAAAATATAACATGAAAAAGTAATTTTGAAAAAAATCAAATTACTACAATCTAATATCATTATAATGAATGACCGTTGTAATGTAGTTTGAGAATAAATATTCCATGCAATAGATAAAATGAGTCTCATATTTTTTAAATTGTCGACATGGTGATATAATAGGACTAAATTAATAAGTTATCATCATTAGTTTTCGATGAGTATTATTCTTTAGTGTGTGTGATCTTGTCAAGGACTGAGAGGGACACCCTGCAATAAGAAGCAGTGGGTGCAAAATTAAAAGATTTTGGCCTTTCTTCATTGGCAGCTAGCATTGAAAGTGATTATCATAAAAAAAAATTTTTTTTTAAAAAGTGCATGATCTCTCATATTTTCTTGGCTTTTTTGTTTTTATTCATCCTCGTCAATAATGATATTCTAATAATAAATTTTAAATTTTGAATCGTATTATTTTAACCACTAGAAGAGGATGACAACTTGAGAAGCAACACCAGTAGGATAAATAATAATAATGTTTTTCTATCGTCAAGATGTGGCGCGACGGATAGAATTTAAAACTTGAAAATGAAATTTTTTTGATGAAGAATATCTTTTTTCAAATAAGATCCTACGTGATACGAATTGAATATAATTAATTTTTAATGTGAGCATTGAAAATCGAATGAGAAAAAAATAATAATAATGCTCTTCTTGTTTTTATGAAATTATATATTGAGTACTACCTGAATCTAGCTATGAGAAGTCATGTCTTCACTAAAACTAATATTTTCTGTCCTAAGTATTATTGCTGCATTTAATTTGTGGACCCTGACGTATATTTTAATTTCTTTTGTGGCCCCCTTAATTTAATGTTCTTTTTTAATTAAGTTAGGATAGAATAACTGTTTAATAAATGACCGTCTAACAACTTTTAAATGTACAAATTAACATTGATTTTCTCTTCTTCTTCTTTTGATTATTAATAATATGAATTATTGGTTCTGCATTGAACTGGATAATCATTCAAAGTATAATTGATTTAATCAGATTCAGATTTATGATCAAGACGCCATTTAGATTTGAAATTTTATAATTAAATTATTCACTTATTTTCTTGAAAGAAAACTTTCCGAGTAGAAAGGAAAAGATTTTGTTCACACGGTCACACCTACATATATTGTTAAAGTTGAGAAAATCATCTACACTAATTATTTAAGTATGTTAATACTTTGTTTAGAAGTAGAAAATACTACTAGTGTTCTTTTATTATTTTTTTGTCTGTTCATATTTTGATGGCCAAATAGTCCAATATTTATATTAAAAAATACTAAATAATTTATAAATAATTAAGATGCGTATAATTTGATTGAGCAAAACAAATTCT
>DF357640.1:98381-122113 GCA_000787875.1 Solanum virginianum
GAGATTGTAAAGAAGTCCGATTTGTTGGTAAAATTGTAAGTCTCTTGCTTTTTCCTCCCTTTATAGCATTCCCCTGATCCATCTTGATTTTTCAGATCCCGTTCCTTGCAACTACACTACAATAGAACTAAGCCTTTTGTTAAAGTCTGCACAAAAAATTGATATTTCTTATGGAATCTATGACTAAGCTGATTGGTTTTGGGTAGTTTTTTACTTGAATAGAAGAAACTTAAAAAGGATTCCAAACTTTCGAGGAATAAAAAACCATGGAAGCACACCACATAATTGAAAATTGTTTTGAGATTTTGTTATCAAAAAAGTTGCTCGATTTTCTGCTGTTCTTAGTTACGATGCAACAACAAAACAACATACCGAATGTAATCTCACAAGTGGGCTTTGGGATCTTAGTTAAATGCATTGAAAACTAATTGTGGGATGTCTGTCTCCTTTAATTCAGGAAAAGAAAGACTTGCAAATTAAAGCAGATACAGTTAAACGAATGATGGAGCGTGGCTATCGGGTGAAGGTAATCCCCCCACCCCCCTACACAACCCCAAAGAAAAAAAAATTGCTGGAAATTGTTTCTTGTTTCGGTGTATGTATGTCCGAATTTTTCTTTTGCATCATGCTATCTTCTGTTTTAAGAAAAAATTGCAAATAGAAGAGGGTCTGTTTTTTTTTTTGGCCCCAAGGCTTTGGTCTAACAGTAAGCATGCGACATGTGATGTGTGTAGAGGGACAACCCATTATCTGCCGTGTTTCTAAATGTGCTCCTCCAACCCTTGGGGATTATTTCAATTGTCAAAAAACATAAAATGGTCTCTTGTTGAATGATCTATTTTAACTCATTAAGAAAAGGAACAAACGAGGAGAATATCTCCTCGTCCTCACTCATGCTTCAACATGTTCTTTGTGGCTCACAAAAGGTAGAATATCTAATTTAATTGATGAGGTAAAAGCTTGAAGATAATTAATTGCTAATCTTAGAGATTGAAATTTGAAGACCATCACATGCTATAAGATGTTTTTTTTTTGTGCATTTGTAAAGAATTCAGAACTTTTAGGGGTTGTTAGGTAGGGTATATTAGGAGAAATAGTCCATGTATTATGTATGGTACTATTTAGCAATGTATGTTGTAGGAATTTTTGGCCTATGTATAACTAATCCATATATTTGTTATGCACTCTAGATGGTATTATAGGATATATAGCAAATACATTCCATGTGGTGGTATTAATAATATATAGGATTTAATATCATAAGATTAATATAGGTATAGACAAAAATGCCCCTCAAATCCTTTTAATCATTTTGTTTATTTTCTTGATTTTACGTTTTATATTTGTATTAGTAGGATTGAGTAGTAGTGTTTTTTTCTAGCATGTGTTGTCATTATTTGTTGTGTATGTGGTAATTGTATCATCTTTTCGTATTGTCATGTGCTTTCTTTTACTTTTTGTCATATCTAGTCCTTTCTGCTTATGGGTTTTGAGATAAGGGTTCCCAGGGAACAACCTCTCTACTTCTATGAGGTAGTGGTAAGGTCTTCGTACATTCTACCCTCCCCAGACCCCACTTGGGATTTCACTGGGTATGTTGTTGTTGTATTTGTATTAGTAAATTTATTTAAATAAATTAGCTTATAAGTTTTTTTATTTAGAGAGAGTTGTTTGTTGCTAAATAAATCCAATACAAATCAATACAATATTTGGAATATGATTTGTTTAACATTTACTAATTGAAAAAGCAAATATATGACCACATGATGTTTGCGCTCTTAATTGAATGTATTATTTATTGATATATATGTGATTTTCTAATTATTTGTGTTTTGATCAATTTATAAAATTGCGTACATATTAAAACTACAACTTGCAAATTTATGTAATATAGATGGTTTATTTGGTTTTACTATTCTTAACTGTCTTTTCGGTTTTAAAAGTTGATGGTCTATATTTTTTAAATTGAAAATTGATGTTGTGAGTGATGAATTTATTAAGATGACAATTGTGTACCCTCAAATATTTTATAATTTCAAATATACAAACTAATTAGTTTACAAGAAATAAAACATGTTTTATTTACATAAAGAATAGCCAAAAATCATAGAAAATATTCACTATACAATATAGCTTGCCAAAAGTCATAGAAAATATACACTAACTATGCAATGTAGATTACTTATACATGGGATATACACTGAATATACTTTATGGTATACTCAAAACTGAATATAGCTTGACATTAAATATACGTCGACTATACATTCCTATATAGCGAATGGCCTTTTTTTTGGTAATTACTTTGGCCGAATGACCATCTACTGTAATTATCCCCTCAAATAATTCAAGTAAGGATATAACAAATATGATGACAAAATTGTTTTTTCCTAGTTAGTTAGAAGGCCACAAAATTGCCCGGTAGTTGTCTACCTTGATCCAATTACATTAAATAAAACATCTCATAATAATTCAAGATATAATTGGAAAGAAGTTTTTCGTAGAGGTTTAATCCAAACACAAGATTTGGTGGAAAACGATGAACAAAATACTTGAGAAAAGATAAATCCTGCCTTAATATTCCTTGATTCTTGTATTATTTATCTTTGCACCACACGACCCCGTAAGGTTGACAGGCTGGTTTGGCAATTGGTACATTTGAATTTTGTCGGGTTTAACTCAATCTACTTGCATATGTTTCTTGGATTTTTCTGAAATATATTAAACCCGCTTTTAGGTATATGCTGGTTTTAGTATGCATGTTTGAAAAATTAGGGTGCATAATAAGCAACATGGATATGGGTCTTCTGCTGTTTACCTGAAGCTTGGCTTTGACAAAGTTCAATACAATTGCCTTTGTTACTTTCTGAGAAATCTAAACCAGTTTTGGACAGGGTATTTTGGTAGCAAGGGCATGTTTTTTTCAAATGTGATGTTGAATCTTGAGGATTTATTGTCTGCATTGTTTCTTCTAAAGATGATAATGTTGATTGCAAGATAATGTATATTTGGTTCTCCATTTATTGAATTAACCTTATAAAATATATTTAATTATGATCTTGTGTTCCTGGACAGTGTACAGCCATGTCCATGGGCAACGAAGGAGAGGATTTGGGAGCAGTGCTATCACGTTTCTGTCCTCTGGTATGATATACTGCTATTCTTCTTGTAGCATCCTGTGCGAAGCTATCATTAATTGGTATTTTGTTATCTTGTGCTGTGCATGGGACCGGTGTTCTTTTCTTTAGATTGAAGATGTTGCATATGTTGAGAGTGGACCAAGAGTGGAGAAAAAGCAGGCATATATTGTTATCAGGCATGTCAAGTTTGGTCCATCAAAGAAAGGCTCAGGAAAGAAAGCGTCAAAAGAATGCAAGACTGCCATCTCTGCAGAGGATTCTAACAAATCAGCATCAGTAGCACCTGAAAGTTTTTTACAATCGAAGCAAAATTGTGATACTTCTGAATCTAGCATTGAAAGTGACGATGATAACTGCGTGGAAGCAATGACTGATGAAGATGTTGATATCGCCAGATCAGGATGGATAGCATCCAGTGCAAATGGTGATTCTGACAAGGTTTTTGATTTTGCAGAGGGCGAAAAGGAGGGTGCTAAAAGACCAGGTTCTGCAAATGTTTCTTCAGATTTTGCAAGCGTGAGATCTGCACATGGTTCTTCTCCTCGAACTGGAGCAGCTGTGCCTTCATCTGGAGGGAAAAGTAGTTTCAGAAGAGAATCAGGAAACACATTGCATGGTCCGTCAGGGGGAGAAAATAGGTATAGAAGAGACCCGAGTTCGAGGAGTACAAAGATGGCGGACACCGTATATGATCTAGGAAATCAACGACCATTGGACCGGAGTACTTCGTCACATACTAGAGACCTTGGATCTCAGTTCCCGAGGAAGTCTCCTGAGCAGCATCTTTCTCAGCCTATTGGTCAAAGTTCTCCATCCTGTGATTTTGGTATTTTTAGCTGTCCGCAAGCAGACAGGACCCCAGGCAATGAGAACAATGTTGCTGCACAGCAGAATAGGTACAAGAAAAGTGAGCAGTTCAATTCTGGAAGGAACTCTAGTGCTTCAGATCCTCGAGGTTTACCTATGGCTAATGCTCAAGCAAGAAGACCTGATCTTGGCAGGAAGGATGGTCAAGGGAAATTCCCGATCTTTGGTGACAGTGCGAATATGAAGCCAAACCACAGTTCAGAAACTCAACGCTAAGTTGCAGAAACAATATGCTGTGTTTCCAAATTTTGTTTCTATATTATGAGCAGAGCAAATAATCTGATATACACATGTTATATTGAGGGGATGCATCTGATATACAGTACATCTTAGGTGATGTCTGGTACCAGAAATGTCTGGTACGACATTCATTCTTTTGAATATTCAGGATTTCTTAGTGACCTCGAAACTGTTGGTGCATGCCTAGTCTCCTCATTAATTTGTTTGTAATTCAATACGTTAACATTATGTGTAATGTCTGTCTATTGATATCTCTATTAGATGGAAATAGATTTTCTTATTGTTCTTACAGAGGCAATGAAACGATACTTCCTCTGTTTCACATTAGCTTTACTACTTTTAGTTTTCCCCTTAATGCTAATAATAAAGAAGTTAAGTTTTTTTTAAAAAAATTCAAAATCAATTCTAGAATTGTATGCAGATTTTCTTATACCCGTCCATATATAATAAAGAAGTTAAGTTTTTTTTTTAAATTCAAAATCAATTCTAGAATTGTATGCAGATTTTCTTATACCCGTCCATATATAATAAAGAAGTTAAGTTTTTTTTTTAAATTCAAAATCAATTCTAGAATTGTATGCAGATTTTCTTATACCCGTCCATATATAATAAAGAAGTTAAGTTTTTTTTTTAAATTCAAAATCAATTCTAGAATTGTATGCAGATTTTCTTATACCCGTCCATATTTATGATATTTGAAGTTTTTACTTCTTTTCACAAGGTAATTACATACTGAGCGAAAATATTTTGATAAGATAAGTTTATAATTTGTTCAGCATGTAACGAGTTAGTTTTTATTAGAAGTTAGATTTCCCTTGTCAAGCTTTACCTTGATGAATTTATTAGAGTAATTAGCTATTATATGCTTTGCTCATGTATAATAAGTAAATAGAGTATATGATATGACAATTGTTACAACAAATGTTGATATTTAATTCAGTGATTTCAGTAATTTGATACGATAAATCAAATAGCAGTATTACAAATTCCAACTTGAATTGATAATTCAATATGCTGTGATTTATGTCCAAACAATCTTATATATTTTTTTTTAATTTTAAAACACTTAATACGAGAATAATATGTATGGGAAAAATTCTTTTGTTTATGATTGTTTTAACCTTTTCACCAGACCCAATCTATCGTAAGCAACAAGAAATAGAGAGGGAGTTAAAAGCAAATAAAAGGAGGAGCAGGGGCAAAATAGTCAAAAAGAGGGTTTGCAGTTTGGGAGGTTTATCAGAGCATCGACTTGCTCAATTGGACATTGTTGAGTTTCTTTCCAGATTTCTTCAGCGAGAAAGATGACTCAAGATGTGGAGATGGCGAAGAAAACACCTCCTTCCAATCCCGTTAAGACGGCGGCGCAAGCACCTCTTTCCAATTTCATTGAGTATACTGTCTTGCATGGTAAGTTCAATCCATGTGTCATTTGTGCTATATCGTCTTATCGATCTAACTTGTTTTTATCTTATGGGTATGCTTATGTTGACTGGAAATTTGTGGGTTGTTGATTTGATAGATCAATTTTGGGGTTTGGGTCTTCTTTCTATTTTGGGTGTTAGGGTTTATTTGGGTGGAAATTTGTAGGGGTTCAATTTGATAGATCTGAGTGTGGTTTTTGAAGTAAGATCATCAAATGTGGGGTTTATTTAGCTTTTTCTTTTGGGTGATTTCTCAGGTTTGAAGGAGATAGCATCGTTGATTGAGGTTGGGGCACATAATCGTGAGGTGCGGTTTATGTCGAGAGCTGTGAGGTCCACTGCGATACTGAGGAAGAAGCTAAAGGCTTCTTCACTGTTTGCTTTCCTCAATTATGTTCTAGTGCCTGGATCCGAGGTGCATTCCCGGGTGTTTTCCTTCCTACCCAAGGTAATCTTTGAAACTTCCAGAGAGTTAAAATGGACTATAAAGGCACTATTTGGAAATGAAAGCAAATGATATTATGCCAGATAATGATAAGGCACTATCAGTAAGCATTTTATATTTGAAGCATAAGATATCTCTTTATGATCATGAATAAGCCACCATTTGTTGTGTAAATATTCAAAATTATCAGTGGGCTTATCTCCTCTAAATCCTGAGCTAACCGGGGTAATGCAATTATGTGGATACAGACCGGGTTGGCCCTTCTGGCCATGTTTTGAACTTGTTTTTTTTTTTTAAGAGTCTAGGAGTTCCATGTTGTATGTTATCCTTAAAACAGTGTTCTTTTATTCAGCAAGATATCGATGTCAGTAGAACATACAGAGGAGAACCTCTAGCCTTACCAAATCATTGAATTTGTCTCAAAAGCGAAAAGAAACGAATGAAATTATTAGGTATTGAATGAAACTGCTCCATTTCAAGTATCATATACCCAACACTAATTAGTTTGGGATTGAGAACTAGAAGTAGTAGTAGTTATTGTTTATCCTATGCGCCAAAGTCACCTTCAGGACTTGTAGCGCATTGCTTAAAATTTGTCTGGAGGTTGGTGGAATTATTATATGCACTTAACTTTCATTTGGGTTCACAGACTCCAGATGCTCTTGATATTTCTCCTTAGCAGTAAGTGAAACAGTAAATGAGGTTCTGATGGGAAATTTTTTGAAATGGTGGAGTGGTTTATGTGATGTTGGTTACCTGTTGGTTCTTTGCTTTAAATTATTTTCTTTCTAACAGGAAGATGAACATGATATGGAAGTTGATATTGCACCATCAGGAACTCCAGCATCAGTCAAGCATCCTTTGCCAGAACTTGAGATCTATTGCTACTTGCTTGTTTTGATGTTCTTAATTGATCAGAAAAAATACAATGAGGTGGGATAAAGTTACATGCTCTATTTCATATTACATTTTTTCATGTTTAAGTTTTTTGTTTTCATGGATTAGAAAATTTTCCTGGTCTACATTCAGGCTAAGGCGTGCTCCTCAGCAGGCATTGCTCGTCTAAAAACTGTGAACAAGAGGACTGTTGATGTATTCGCATCTAGGATTTACTTCTACTACTCTCTGTGTTATGAACTTACCGGTGATCTTGCTGAAATTCGAGGGTGAGTCTCAGTTCTAAATTGTTCAAGCTCTCATGTAACATCTATACCATGCTGACTTTATGCCTCCATTTTGGCTTTTCTGATTGTGTCTGATTGAACCTATAATTTACCAACAGTAATCTTCTCGCATTGCACCGTATTGCAACATTACACCGTGATGAGTTGGGTCAGGTTTGTTAATATTTTGGAGCTTTCGGTGCCTCTTTGTATTAGAGATATGATATTTTTTTCCTGATACAATGGTTATGGGTGCAGGAAACACTTCTTAATCTGCTACTGCGGAATTATCTTCACTACAACTTGTACGATCAAGCAGAGAAACTGAGGTCAAAGGCCCCACATTTTGAAGCTCATTCAAATCAGCAGGCAATTTTCCATCTGTATTCATCTGTTTTTAAGATCCAAGATTGTTTTCTTTAGATATTCCTCTTGCTATTGTTGATATTTGATCCACCATGGTGTTAGGTTTATAGATAGCTGCTGTATTTTTGGGAATGCTTATTCTAGATTGATATCAGTATATTTCATCTTTGTGATCTGTGCAAGATGTGAACTTCTTAACTTTTTAGGCAGCTTGATTTTAGTGGTAGCTCAACTTGATTTTAGCAGTTATAGACTCGTTCACTTGCTCTTTCTCATATTTTATTGTTGTAATTTGCTGAAAGAATGTCTAAAATGCTTGTCCTTGCTAGTTGATCCTCCTTTAACTTGAGAGGCAGCTTGATTTTAGTGGTAACTCAACCTGATTTTAGTAGTTATTGATTAATTCACTTGCTCTTTTCAATTTTTATTGTTGTAATTTGCTCAAAGAATTTGTCTAAAATGTTTGTTCTTGTAAAATGATCCTCCTTTACTAACGTCTCTTCTTTCTCGTTTCTTCAGTTCTGCCGATACCTCTTTTACCTTGGAAGTTGTATGGGTTTCTCAGGTTCTCTTTAAAATGGATGAGCAAGAGGTTAAGGTTGAACAAGTTCTGCCGATACCTCTTTTACCTTGGAAAGATCAGAACAATCCAGTTGGAGTACACTGATGCTAAAGAATCTCTTCTGCAAGCTGCTCGCAAAGCTCCTCAGGCTGCTCTTGGTTTCCGAGTTCAATGCAATAGGTGGGCTATTATTGTCCGGTTATTGCTTGGAGAGATTCCAGAAAGGACTGTTTTTGTGCAGAAAGACATGGAGAAAGCACTAAGGCCATACTTTGAGCTGACAAATGTACGTATGACTCTATTTAACTTTAAAAGTTCATTTTTGTAGGTCATATTATGAGATCTTAAGTATCAAAGTTGACTTAGTTGTCGATCTTGGAAGGATAGCTCAAGATTTCTTTGCATGCCTTTGGGTTATTACATTACATATTTGGAGAGATATCTATTTTGCCTCTGTGTAGAATCAGACCCAGGTGTACTATATGTATTGCAGAGTATTGTCGAGTATCATTTGATGCATTCTTTGTATCTTGAGTCAAGTCTGAAGAATAGCTTTTTTTTCATATGAGATCTTATTTACTTGCACAATATACTATAGATGTGTGTGTGAAGTGCCATGAGAACCTGTCTGGTAGAATCTGTGTCATGTGTCATAAGGGGGTGGGTAGGTTGGGGTGGGGGACAACAGGTGATTCATAATGATCCTGCTTAGGACGACATTCCTCTTTCCATTGGGTCCTTTTCCATTGCTCTCTTATCAAATCTTGAATTATATGGATGAATATTGTTGGTTTTCAGGCTGTTCGCATAGGAGATCTGGAGTTATTTAGGAATGTTGCTGAGAAGTTCTCCAGCACTTTCAGTTCTGATGGAACCAACAATTTGATTGTGAGACTCCGTCACAATGTCATTAGGACTGGGCTACGCAACATCAGCATCTCATACTCTCGGATCTCACTGACTGATGTTGCTAAAAAGCTGAGGCTGGATTCTCCAAACCCTGTTGCTGATGCTGAGAGTATTGTGGCCAAAGCAATTCGAGATGGTGCAATTGATGCTACGTTGGATCATGCCAACGGATGGATGGTATCAAAGGAAACTGGAGATGTTTACTCCACAAATGAGCCTCAAATTGCTTTCAACTCGAGAATTGCTTTCTGTCTCAACATGCATAATGAGGCTGTCCGTGCTCTTCGATTTCCTCCAAACACCCACAATAAGAAAGAAAGTGCTGAGAAGAGGAGAGAGAGACAACAGCAAGAACAAGAGCTTGCTCAACACATAGCTGAAGAGGATGATGATGACTTCTGAAAAAGTTTATGATCATGATGCCTTTTTAAAGACTTCCCCGCGTTCCGAAATTTGGATGTTAAACTTTACCTTGGTTTAAACAAATATGGCAATTTCTCTTGGCCTTCTAGATTCAGATAGTAGGTTTCATGATTAAAGGTGTTGCTGATTTAGTAAAAAAAACATTTACTGCCTGATCCTGCCCTCATTTGTTTTTCTCCAACTAGTTCTTGTTTGTACCATTCACTTTTGCGAAAAATTTGCTGTCCTTTAATTTTTCAAGTGTGGGTACTCGTACTCTTTGGTAGTTTCTTGTCCTTCGAACTTTGGTTATCGCACTATTTTGTTGGATTTACAGTTCATTTTTTTTTTTCTTTTGTCATGCTTTTCTGCCAAGATTGCTCAACTTTGTGATAGCACTTCTTCTTTGCTAAGGGACTAATTTAATTGTCAGTGTAAATTAGGATATTAATTTGTTATGTTGTAACATATGTAAAGGAGAGCTAGGAATCACCATTTTTGTAGTTAAAATGTAATCAAATAATAAAGTATGAAGCCATGCGCTGTCTCATTGTTGGCCAAAGGGAAAGCAATTTCTTCATTCTCAATCAACGAATTTCAAAATTTAGCTCTTCTCATTGTTCATATTATGGATAAATAAATATTCTCTTATACTTGCTATCAAAGCAAGCCATCCAACCATTCCAAATTCTCTCCAAATACTCAATTGTCTAACAAATCAAATTATGGAGTATAGAATACCTACACAATGATTCTTTTTACAAAATGAGAGCTTCAATTTATAGGAATCCATAACATTTATAAAAAAAAAAAAAAAACACACACACAATTAAGGAAGATTTATACTTTCCTTTTTAGGAGGAGCACAAAACCAGTAATCATGATGCGCTTTTCTTTTTACCTTTTCCATATAATAATTACTCTCAAGTTCAGTTACTTCTTTGTCTCTCTATGTAATCCTGGTTTGCTTTTCAGTATCTGACAACATCAACCATGGCCTTTTTAGTTGTTATAGTACTATCTGTTTTCTATATTGCAATGGTGGTTGTATGGGTTTCTCAGGTTCTCTTTAAAATGGATGAGCAAGAGGTTAAGGTTGAACATCAATCACCTCCTTCTGTATATGACTTCTCAGTTGAACCTTCTGTATTTCAAGGTATGTCCATCTATCTTACTACATATACTAAATGTTCATGTTGCAGCTACATATCTATTATATCGTTCATGCTCCAGTTAGTTGGTAGGCCTTGGCATACTTGTATGGTGTTGAGTCGTGTCAGTGGTGTCGGATGGGGACTTGGTTTCTTTATATAGTCTTGGACAACGTGAATTAGTTTTTTACGGCTGAGTTAGCTCCAGGGTCCATTTTCTTATCAGATATGAGTATAGATAGTTTTGTCCTAATTTCTATCAGAGTAGAATATAAGAATTCCCCCTTTTAGTAAGTATATATTTTCTTCATGCCTTTTTTTTTTTGTGTGGTGGTTTAGATTTGAAGGAAGTAGCATCACTGATAGAGAGTGGAGCATATACAAGTGAAGTAAGGAAGATATACAGGGCTATGAGATTGACTATGAAACTCAGGAGCAAACTAAAGGCTTCAGTACTCTCTTCTTTCCTGAACCATGCTCTTGCCCCTGGTTCTGAGGTCTATGCACGGCTATCTTCATACCTGCCCTCGGTAAATTACTAGTCGCATAGCACTTTGAATGTTTAACTTATGTATAAACATAAACTCCACTGGTTTTACCTGTGTCTTTTATGTTCAAAGGCTATACTTGGTTCCCCCGAGCCTTTGTCATTGTCAGTCGATTAAGTAGGAACTTTGTCTTGTGCTTTGGAATCTATACATCAGTTATTATTTTCATATGTTTGGTATTTATGTCAATGTGGTAGGACAAGGAGAGTTATTTATCTTGCATCTTAAAGCTGAGCAGTATCAAATATAAGTAGATACCTATGTAGTTGTATCGTGTATTACATATTGATACGCCGTGTCTATTCTGTGAATTTTTATGCTTTTTTCCACAGGATAGGCATGACACCCAAGATGTGGAAATGCCTGCAACAGAATCCAAACATCTGTTGCCTGAACTCGAGATCTTTTGCTACTTGCTTGTTCTAATATTTTTGACCGATCAGAAGAAATACAATGAGGTGAGTTTCTTTTACGCGATCTCAATTTCTTAAGGATATCTCTACTTAAATATCATGGAATTACTGAGCATTCGTTTTAAATTCAGGCTAAGGCTTGTTCCGCAGAAAGCATTGCTCATCTAAAAAGTAGGAATAGTATAACTGCTGATGTTCTTGCATCAAGACTCTACTTCTACTACTCTTTAAGTTATGAACTTGCTGGTGATCTCGCTGAAATCCGAGGGTAAGATTGTTCTCTCTTTTTGGTCTATTACTACTGTGTTTGGCATCTCTACCTCACAAAGATAGGGGTAAGGACTGCGTACATTCTACCCTCCCCAGACCCCACTTTTGGGATTATTCTAATATGCTGCTGTTGTTCTATCTAATAAGAACTTTTCTCTACTAACAGTAACTTGCTTGCTTTATACCGGAGTGCAACAGTACACCATAATAAGTTGAGTCAGGTTTGTGAAACAATCCATCATCTCTTTGTTGTTCATTCTATACTGAAAACTGTTATAGCTTATGGATGGCTGGTTTCTGACTCATGCCACAGGAAACACTTCTTAATTTGTTGCTGCGAAATTACCTTCACTACAACTTGTATGATCAAGCAGAAAAATTTCGCTCAAAGGCTCACCAAGTCGAAGCTCTTTCTAACCAACAGGTATGTCGTCTAAACCAGCTTTTCTAGAGGCGTATATATCCTTTATGGATTTAACACATATAGATTATCAATGTAAAAAACTTTTACACTATCAATATATTTTAACACGTCGTAGCAGGTACCATGCCTTGTCCTCACTATGGTTTCTCTTACTGGCGTTCGCTTTCTTTTCTTTACAGTTATGCAGATACCTCTTTTACCAGGGAAAGATAAAGACAATTCACTTAGAATATACAGATGCCAAAGATTGTCTTCTTCAAGCTGCCAAGAAAGGTCCAACAACTGCTGTTGGTTTCCAAATACAATGCACTAAGTGGGCTGTTATAGTTCATTTATTGCTTGGAGAGATCCCTGAGAGAACTATTTTTACGCAGAAAAGAATGGAAAAAGCATTGGGACCATACTTTGAGCTGACAAATGTGAGTATTGGATGATCAAATTGAAACACTTAGTTATAAGCTGAAAAAAAAAAATACTCCCAAAACAAGAAAATCTGTTTGTGACATTTTGCTTCATGTGGCACATTGATAAGCATTAGGGAATAGTTTAGATAATCTTCACATCATGAGTTAGTTTTTGGATCTTAGGTACAAAGATTTATTTTTTTGACTTCGTATCAGAGTCAGACTCATCCCTGGTCTTGGTTTACCCCATGTAAGGCCCCATATTATGTTGTCCATGCTTCAAATGTCCAGTTTGGGTGGAGTCTCACATTAGTTGGTGTTATTATGAAGTTGAGCTAGATGTTGTCAAATAAATAACATGACATATTCTGAACTTTATAACTGATTATTGTAATATTTCTCTTTGCAGGCTTTACGGATTGGAGATCTAGAGTTATTCAGAACAGTAGCTGAGAAATTTTCCAGCACATTCAGCCAAGACAGAACAAGTAACTTGATTATCAGACTGAGGCATAATGTCATTAGGGCAGGGCTCAGGAACATCAGCGTCTCGTACACTCGCATTTCACTGGCTGACATTGCCAAGAAACTAAACTTGGATTTTGAAAATCCAATTGATGAAGCTGAGAACATTGTAGCCAAAGCAATTCGAGATGGTGCAATTGATGCCAAATTGGACCATGCCAATGGATGGTTGATATCAAAGGCAGCCGGGGATGTTTACTCCACAAATGAGCCTCAAATTGCTTTTGACTCAAGAATTGCCTTCTGTCTTAATATGCACAATGAGGCTCTCCGTGCTCTTCGATTTCCACAAGATTTGAGAAGAAAAGAAAGTGTAGCAACGTAGACAATGGCTTCTGATAACAGCAAAAAAAAAAAAAAAAAGTGCACAGGATATATCTTCTTGTAATTTTAAATTTCTTTAATTTCTTGAAACATTCATCAAGTCTTTTTTGCACATGTATAATATCATTTCTGTTAAAATGAGGGGAAAATGGAAAAATTTGAGAAGATTATGATACTGCAAGTATCAAGTGTTCTACGATGGAGAGCAGAGTGTTAACTGTTTATAGTGGCTCTATGAGAAAACTTCGTTTAAGTGAACAAGAGCAACTGTCTAGCAAGTATATATGATCCAAACTGGAAACGGTGATTACATACTCCACACTGTGTTCGGTAAATCTTAAAATCAATGAAATAAAATACACAGAAAGTACTCGTCTGTTTCGGTTACTCTCCTGTAGGATAGCAAATTTGACAAATACCCTTCAGCTAGTTTGCAAAAATATGCTCTTCATTCTTACATTGTTCGTCAACTTGGGGCAGAGATACACTGGAGTGCCTTGCAAAATGACTACGAGAGAAGTCATTCAACTGGCTGAACTCAAACCAAAAGACTTGACGATAGTGCTGACCCTTTCGGCAAAAGTTCTGGATGTTATCTTCTTGCCAGGAACATGAAATGGATTTGACACAGCATCAACATATGCAGCATGAAATTTCCTGAAAAACTGGGAATAATTTCCAAGAAAACAAGATTAAGCAAGCTGCTATGCTAAAGGATAATTAACACATTTCACCACCAAAAATATGCTTCAACAGTATTTGTTCAACATATAGCCATTAATTCCTTCAAACAAAGTATCCCAGAGTCCCTCATCCCAGTTTTCACGTGGACGTACCATTTAACAAAATTTGGAGGATCAAATTATCTCGTTTGCAGTTGTTCATTCACTATGATAACAGTGCTTTTATGTTTTACAGTTGGGGACTGGATGTCCATTCTTTTTGTTGCATAAAATACATCAATGTAGTTTTATGTACTAAGGACTACGTTACTGTTTTTTTCTATAGAAAGCCCTTGGGCAAGTGGCAAACTAGTCAACCTGGGAAACTAGATTGTCTATACAGTTCAGACATTGGTAAACTTGGCTGAATGGTTTTCTTTTAACTTTTTCCTAACTGCAGTGATTGTGATAACAGTAATATCCATGAGGTCTCTGGTGCAATTCCCTACGACAAGGATTTCTTCCTATCTGTCCAAGTCTTGATGGATAGAGTTATCTGGTAAGTGTGCTGGTCGGAGAAAGCAGGTACCCCAGTGGAATTAATCGATGTTGTCCATACACCATGGTTATAAAAACAAAAGTAATATCTTATCATTTCCTCACTGTACTAAACATAGGGGAGTTATGCCTTAAGTCGTTCAATTTAGGGAAATACATGATGTTTAATATTTCTAAAAAATACAAAAGGAAATAGCAATGTTTAGCATACTATGATAATAGAAGCCTATCCTAATGAGTAATGAACATTCCGTTCGGTTCCAAGATATAACGTAATAAAACTGGCTTTGATGTCTTTCGCCACATACACCCACACACATGTACTGATCAACTTGATTTTAGTTAACAAGACTAATGGCCCCAAACTACAAAGAGTGGAATACCGTGAACGATGACAATATCTGAGGAGTTCGTCAAAAAGTTACCAAGAACAAGTCATCAAATGTAACAAGATGCAGTACAAAAGGATCTAAGACACAAGAGGGGTCTGTTTGTCCACGTTATTAGATGTCTATTTGCAGAATATACCTAATGGGACAACAAAATTTTCAGATATTTATTTTCTGTCATAAGCAATAAAGAACCAAAAAGAAAAAAAAGTCCTCCCAATAACTTGGTCTTTCGTATATACAAGTCGTTTCAGAACCCAAGTCAGAAAGAAGATGAAGAATAACTCCCGACTTCTTTCAGATTTTTATCAACCTTGGATCACTAAATTTACTACTTCAACTCGAAAATGTATTATGCCTCAACAGGAGCAGCTGGGTTGGTTTGGAACAGGGAAAGAGGAAGTAAATTAACCAATATAAGATCAAAACTAGGAGAGAATCAGTACTTACATTTCTCACATCGGCATCTCTTACATCAAGATCTGTTGTTACCAATATAAGTTTCACTTTTGTATTAGTCAAATAACCATACCTGAAACATATTATCAGATATGTTATACATAGTGGAAGACAAAATTAAATGTTAATGATCTTATATATTTACAGAAGCTATGTTAAGTGGACTCTGGTACTATGGTTCTTATTCAGTGTTACTGCAGTTACTCATTTGGTATGGGCTACATCTATTTGTAAGAAGGATTTCAGCGAATTTTAAATGATCAATATGAAACAGCCACATCATGCTATTGCCATTTTATGCAGTGCTATCAAGGCAAATCAAGAGTTTGTAACAGAGCTCAAAAATCATACCACCAACTCTCCCAACTCTGAACCACCAAAAGAAGTATTTACTCACACTTTGTAGTTTTCAGTTGGATATAGCAGGCCAAGAAATGTCTCATTCAGAGTTGGGCTGGATTTTTTTGGATTGTTCACTGTAATAAATAGCAGATGAGTTGTCAAAACAGTAACAATGCAAGCTGAGTGTTGATAATCATTATGTGTTAACTAAGCAAAATTCTCAGGAAAATAATAAATGGCTAGAAAATATACAAGTTCATAAAGTATAATCAAGCAATAAGAACTATATCACACAATCCCATTGCTTGGATTTCAGAGTAAATCCTCCTTTTTCCTATTAAAGAGCAAATTTGTTCCATAAAAAGGATACTGATAGGTCAAGTGGCAGCAGTGAAATGGTCAGTTCACTCAGTTGATAGTTGTCTGACTGTCCAATAGTCTTAGGTAAACCAAGACTTAAGTCATGAAGCCGTAATAGGTCAGGATGATGATTATGCTTAAAATAAACAGCTCCATTTTAGTTTCCACATAATACAACAGAAGAATCAAATCTAACAAGAACTCTATGCCTAGATAAGAGACCTAAACCTAGTAAAGTCTCTGCTTCCATTCAGTAATGTAAGATCTAATAGTAGTCCATTAACTTGATTAAACTTTTGAGACTATCAAACAATAATCCCAAGCTGCTATTTATCATCCAAGTAGTCTGACTTCTGCATTCTGATTTAGTAATTGGATAATGGGGCTTGATGATTAAAAAGATGTTATCTTTTTTTCCCATATTTTCCGGATAAAGTAAAAGGCATGGCATTTGGAGGGCTTTCAACTCAAATGCTACTTTTCAATTTTTTCCCCACTTCACCACATCTTATTGGACTGTTCAAGAAGGAAAGTTTCCTGAGTATGTTTACTGGTTCTGCAATTTGATTGCATTTTACCAGAGATAGTCAAATAAAAAAATAAAAATACAAACCAGAGATAGCTTCTTTAGCCTCACAAATGCAGATACCTGTATCATTCTACCATTTTCAAATCCAGATCTCATTAAAATACTTGCTTTACAATCTAAGGAAGAATCTCCTGAATGAATAAAACTAACTAGCAAATATCTCCTGACAGAATAACACTAACTAGCTATGACTAGCTCTAATATATGCACATTTTGCCTCAAAAAGCCCTAATCATAATGACGCAAATTTTTTAAATCCATACAAGCCATAGTTAGGAATCAAGTGTAAAATTTTTCATACAAGTAACTAAACTAAGTTCTTTTTCTTATAGTACCTAAAAGCAAGTCGTGCAAAATTTTAAGGTGTCAGACCAATTGATACGATAACTATAAACGAGATCAGCAAAAATCAGATGATGGGTGTTTACTTCTGTTTATTGGTGATAAATGAAATACCTCTTTCGTCGACAACATCAAGGGAGCAATGAACAATGTGATGAAGCTTTAGGGCATCATCTGCTTCAGTGAAACTCTGTATGTAAAGCGGATTGTTCTGTCCCATCACAAACAAATTTGTCAGCTATAGTTTCCTAAGAAAGAGAGAAGAAATTGAAAGAGGATAACGAAGTTGGAGTACCTGGTGACCGACCACGGCAACGCAAACGATCATCTTCTCCGACGGGAAGATCACCGGAGAGAAGAAATTTACAGTGTTCCAAGCTGTGCAAATATGGTAATTTTAAAGGCTTCCAGGTTTTATTTTACGAGGACCATTTAATACTTCTGTTATGTGAAAAATCAATTTATTTTTCTTAAACCATGATCTTTAATTAAACATTTATTTATTTAATTCGTTATAATTAATATTTATATGTTTTTTTTTTTTTGTGTACAAAATATTTTATTATGCAATTTTGAGATTCTTAGTTTTCTCGTTTGTATGCAGTCAAATTTTTTATAACTTTTTGTTATTTTAAATTTTAATCACTAATAAATATAGTAGCACATGATTTTATTTATTTATTTATTTAAAAATTTAAGAATGACAAGAAAAATTGAAGTCAAGCTATCATAAGCTAAGTTTTTTTTTTTAATAATTAAACTGATTGTATTAATTACCAAAGTGAAGACACTACAAAACAACATATTTTAGCTCAACCTGTTTGATCTAAGGACTCATTGAATCATAACAAGTATACAAGATCATTGAAAAGAAAAACTTCAAGCAAATATCTATTTTTAATATAGTAGATAAGTAAAAAAAATCAACGAAGGAAATAGTTGATATAATGTAATTAGTTGGTCTTATTGAATTTAAAAACTCAAAACATAAAATTGAAACAATTTATTTCACATTATATGTAATATTCATAAATAAAAGGGTAATACGTATAGGAACCTCATACGTTGAATCAAACATTGCAAAATTGTTGAAGTTTCATAAAGGGGAAAATAAGTAAACTATTTAATGTAGGAAAAATTACACTACAGAGCAAATATATACTATTATTTAGGATATTTAGCTATAGTTTAAAATTACTACTGGTCATAACTATATTATCAATTTTATAACAAAACATTAATTATATATGCACGTACATATGAATCGAGTTCATATTCAATCTTTCTCTCTCTCCCCCCCCCCCTCTCGCTCTCTCTATCTCCTCTTTATTTTTTCTCTCGATTTCAAATCAAATCAATTATACTTTTATTTTCTACTCAAAATTGATTTCAATTAAGTTATCTTTTCATACTGCGATAATCTGTCATGGAAGGTTTCTAGCTTACTGATTGTGATTTGAATATTTTTTTTAATTTTTCTTGTGTTTTATTGGTATTACTATAGTTATGTATGGAAAATATTCAATGTATTCAATTGTATTGTTTCTTGTTATATATTTGTATTCATGTGATTTTTCAATTGAAAGGTAAGTATCAAATACACTTTAACATTTATAAAGCCCTTAAATAGTTAAATGCATGTATTTGCATCAATTTTTGTATTTTATATATGTAGTATATGCTTTCATATACTTTTGAATTGAATGATAAGTACTAAATACATTCTACGGAGGTATACTTTTCAATAGTTAGAATTTTTATATTTGCGTGTATTTGAAATCCACTGTTAGATAATTATATCCATAATTTTGTATTTAAATATACAAAGAAACATGATATATTTCACCAAAAAAGTGAATATAACAACATGCTTGAATCAAATGAAAACAATTAAATTACACATAAATTGATATAACATGAGATTTTAATGCATTAAATTAAAAAAAAATTGACAATTTTTGCAAAAAAAAAAAAAAAAATACAACTTGCTTGAATAAAACGAAAATAATTAAGTATAAAATTTAGCCTTAAAATTGAAATTGTATAATAATATACAATAATAATCACACTGTCATTTTTCAAAACGGATTCTACCTTTTCTCAGACACAAAGTAAGATCTATATACTAGTATATAAATAAAATAAATTTAAAATACATAGAATTATTTCCATAAATATAGCTATGTAAAATAATTATCATAATTATAGTTAGAAAAATATTATAACCCCTAAACTATAGTCATTTATGTAACTTCCTCTTTAATGTAATCTTATCTACCCTTAATATGGCTAACAAATATACATAACTTATTTGTATTATAAATTGGTAAATGTAAAACTATTGTTAATAAAGATAAACCTACTTTTATATAATAAATCGATTTCAATATTCTCACAATGATAAAATTTAACTTAATTATAATAAAATAATATAATTTAATATAAACGTCGAATGATAATAATTTAAATCATAAATCAAAACCAAACAAAATCTTTGATTCCCCATTTCCTCAAAAAACAATATACTTAACTCTTTGTTCAGGGAAATGAATTTCGTAACAGAATTGCTTTACTTCTTCCAATATTTTAAGAAAAAGCATTATTCTTTTTTCAACAGGAGAGATATTCTATTCTAACTGGACAGAAACATATTCAAAATGAAACATTTTAAAAAAACTATATTTTAAAAGTTAATTAGTAAACAAAAATATAAAATACAAGTGTCATTGTCAAAATAAGAAAAGATGAGGGTAAATTAGGTATTAACATAATGACCTATACCATCAAAAAGTCTTATACGGCACGTAATGACAGTTTTGCCCCTCACCTTACGGCTTGGCTCTGTTCAGCCCTTTAGCTCATTCTGCAAATGTTGAATGGAAGAATATATACAATTTAAACATATATATATTGACGATCAATCGACCGGCGAAGAGATAGCCGTTCATTCTGAATGCAATCACAATAGCTTCCAGCTTCGTGGGTCCTTAACATCTGCTAATTCTCCGATTCCGAAGGTATATTCGTTATCTTATTCATCTTCATTCACATTCTTGAAATGGAATGGATAAAAAAGATTTAAATTCTTCTTTTATTGCTTGGAAATTTCTTGTTTTTAGTTCTGGGTAATGAATCTTTTAGTTGGGTTTTGTTCTTTTTGATGTATTGTGCGGGAATCTTTGATCTCAATGTGTATTAAAGGAAGGGATGTTTCCAGTTCTTTTTGCCTGGATGAATGGAAAGTTTCCAGGAATGATCGATTCAATCTGGTAAATTGAAGCTAGGGTCACATGACTTGATTTGGATGGAGGCTCTGTTTGGCTTGAGAGAAGATGAAAATCTTGAACCTTTTCTATAGGTTCTCCTTTTAATTAGGGTGAGGTGAATTTAAACTGAGTTTAACTATTTAGTTGTTCTGGGCCATTCGATAGAGGCATTCCTAAACCTTTTTTTTTTGTCAATACTGATATATGGCGTCCCTTCTATAAATTAGTTAAACTTTACAGCTCTAAGCTACTAGCCCTAGGTGGTTTATTTGGTTAGGGCCATTTCTTTTTAATAGGCACATTAGATAATTGGAGGAGTCATCGGTTTTGTAATACAGACAATGTGTTGCGTCATATGATTGTGCTTCGTTTGAGCTTGAGAATGCAGTCATGCTGTTACCAGAGGTAAACTAAAGATTTGCATTTGTAGTCTATTGCATTGCGGTGAAGTTGCTATTATAGTGGGTTTCCTTTTTCCTTGTTATAAAATGAATGGGCTTCATTTCTTTTATTTCAAATTATTGAACTGAATATGTTAATTACATAATTTTGTTGCTTCATATTTCTTAGAACTGATAGATTTATTAGTACTTTTTATCACTGATATATGCACTAAATGGTCAGGTTATAAGGTTGTCTTTCTTTTTTCATAAACAAAAATGAGTGGATAGTCCAGTTAACTCTCATTCGTAAACGTGACATTTGTTTGAATTGTGAGATGTATAATAAGGCTTCTGAATGAATTTCTTATAGTCTTCTTGTTTGTGATTGTTAGATGGAAGCAGGCCAACATCATGATGCTTCCCACAGTGCTGACCCCACTGCAAATGCAAACAAATATAGCAATTTGATAGAAGGCAATTCTTTAGCGAATGGGAATAGCATTGATCCAAAAGTTAGAACAGAATGCAAGCCGGGAGAGATTCTCCGGAACTTAGAGAATGTATCCTATATATATAGACAAGATGTTGTGAAAAGCAAAACTGATGGTAAGATTGGGATTGTGACCGAGGTTGCTGGTGACTCAGATTCAGATAGCAGCTCAACTGATGAGGAGGATGAGGACGAAGATGAGGATGAGGATGAGGATGAGGATGAGGAAGATGGAGAAGATGAGGATGAGGATGATGGCGGTGGTCATGATGATGATGATGATGAGGAGGAGGAGGAGGAGGAGGAGGATGGTGATTCCAACACGGATGGCGATAGGGATAACAATGAAAAGGCTGAGGAAGCTGATGATGGGAACAAAGACCGCAGTAACTATAAGAGTGATCCACTTATTGCAGACCATGTTAGAGTTCTTTGGATGGATGAGTCTGAGTCAACAGAGAGTATTAATAATGTCATTGTTGTTGACAGAGGATTTCTGCATGGTGATTATGTCGCTGCAGCTTCTGATCCAACAGGTCAAGTAGGACTTGTGGTTGATATCAATATATCTGTGGATTTATTAGCGCATGATGGATCTATTTTTAAAAATGTCTCATCTAGGGAGTTGAAACGTGTTCGGAATTTTACAGTTGGTGACTATGTTGTGCTTGGACCTTGGCTGGGTAGAATTGATGATGTTTTTGATAATGTCACTGTGATGTTTGATGATGGTTCTGTATGTAAAGTTATGAAGGCTGATCCTTTACGTCTTAAACCAGTTGGTAGGAATGGCCTTGAAGATGGACGTTTTCCTTTCTATCCTGGTCAGCGTGTAAAAGCAAGCTCATCATCACTTTTCAAGAATTCCAGATGGTTATCTGGTTCGTGGAAAGCAAATAGGTTAGAAGGTACAGTAACTAAAGTTACTGTTGGTTCTGTTTTAATATACTGGATTGCATCTGCTGGATATGGGCCCAATTCCTCCACTTCTCCAGCTGAAGAACAAAATCCAAAGAACTTGAAACTGATGTCTTGCTTTTCTCATGCAATCTGGCAACTAGGTGACTGGTGTCTTCTTCCTTCATCATCTTTTGCCTTGGACAAGCAATTGTCAAAATTACAACTTTGTGACTCCGCCAAAACGGTAGCAGAATCTTCTCAATGTTTAACAGATTGTGATTCAGAGGTTATCAATTTGGAGGAATCAACAGGGAATGGTGAATGTATGGAAATTGATGTGGAATCTTCTGTGGATGGAAACAGCGAAAATTTAGAGCATGATTCCCTTGCAGAGTCCAGCACATGTGCTAATTCATTGTCACTTTCCAAGGAATCAGGCCAGCCCCTTCATCGTAAAAAGATTCGCAAAGTTTTGGTTAGGAGAGATAAAAAGGCACGTAAGAAAGAGGAAAATTTTGAGAGAGCTCTTCTAATTGTGAATACTAGGACTTCTGTTGATGTTGCTTGGCAGGATGGAAAAATAGAAGAAGGCTTGGAATCTACATCCTTGATCCCTATTGAAAGCCCAGGAGATCATGAATTTGTTGCTCAACAGTATGTTGTAGAGAAAGCTGCTGATGATGCTGATGATTCTAATGATTTTAGGCGTGTTGGAGTTGTGAAAAGTGTTAATGCAAAGGAACGTACAGCTTCAGTAAGGTGGTTAAAGCCAGTTACCAGGGCAGAGGACCCCAAGGAGTTTGACAAAGAGGAAGTGGTCAGCGTATATGAGCTGGAGGGGCATCCTGACTATGACTATTGTTACGGTGACGTTGTTGTTCGTTTGTTACCTGTTTCTCTACCAGCAAAAGTGGGTTCTGTTGTGAAATCTACAGAAGAATCAGAACATCTGTTGGTTCCAACTGAAGCCAAAGAAGATGAGAAAAAGCATTCAAAATGCAATGATACAGAAGCTGCTCCAAATGATGATACTTGTTCCCAATTTTCAGATCTCTCTTGGGTTGGGAATATCACTGGACTGAGAAATGGAGACATCGAAGTCACGTGGGCTGATGGGATGATATCCCTGGTACTTCCCAAGTTTTTTTAATTGTTTCTCCAATTTCTAAATGCATGTTGAGGATGCCCCTAGTTTCTAAATAATTCCTTCCATGGCTAATGTGAGGAATTTCACCTTTTATCTTTGCTCTTCTATCATCCTTGATAGCTTGTATCAGTGTATATCCCCTTTTTTTGCCTGTGATTGACTTCTTTTTGTTTGGGTATTTACTATTGAAAAACCAATAGGTCAATTCATACCCCATTTCATTGTTAGACTGGGAAAAGCAACCCCCCCCCCCAAAAAAAAAGGGTGG
>DF357640.1:122235-135102 GCA_000787875.1 Solanum virginianum
TGATATCACAACAGATCCTTATGATCATCGGGTGGGGGGGTGAGGGACTGCATTGTCCATGCTGTTGTATATCTTTGATCATTATGCTTGACAGATCTGTTTTTCTTATTTGTATGGATGCACACATTTTATTAGAACATCAGGAGAAATTTTTCTTTTCTTGAGGTGGCGATGCATTCTTATAAGAGTTTCCAGGAATTTCAATTCATCTTGTGATGCTCCCTTTCTGGTTTCTTCAGGTTGGGCCTCAAGCAATTTATGTTGTTGATCGTGATGATGATGAGTCTATCGTGGCCGGAAGTGAAGTTGGTGATGATGCAGCTAGCTGGGAAACAGTTGAAGATCATGAAAGGGAGACCCTGGGGAATGTAGAAGAGGTTGGTGATTGCTAGAATTCTGTTATTAGTTATCTGATATTATCTGCTCTGGTTGATTTAAACATCAGATTCAACCAGTATCACGTGTTTTCTATTTGTTTTCATTTCATCATCATAGAACTTCAAAATTTTCATGCCCTTGATGGTGCAAAAAACTGTTTTTTTTTCCTGCAAATTAAGTAGAGACTTCATAGTATGTCTGGTTTGGAATTTTGTTGCAAATAATCTATTTCAGTCAACAACATTCCCATATAGTACCACAAGTGAGGTCTGGGCAGGGTAGGGTGTGCGCAAACCTTACCCCCTACCTTTTTGGAGTAGAGAGGTTGTTTCCGATAGATCCTTAGCTCAAGAAAATCATGTTTCCAAACAGGTTTGAAGGAAATGCTAGACACAAAAGCTATGATGAAAATATAGAAGAAAGAAAAGTACTGACACTAAAAATAGTAAAGATACCCGAAGTACTAGAAACAACAATAGTAATAGAATTGAAGAATAGGACAATGCAAATATAATAATAATGCTGGCAAGGGAACATTATAGGTGCTCCAGACTAGAACCTTACGAACCATCTATCCTAATCATTGATCTCCATGCTCTCCTATCTAAGATTATGTTCTCTATGAGCTGCAGATGTGTCATGTACTGTTATCACCTCTCCCCAACTCTTCCTCGCTCTACGCGTACCTATCCTCAAACCTATCACCGCAAACCTCTCACACCTCCTCACTAAAGCATTTGTGCTCGTCCTATTTCACTATTAAACTATTTATCAAAAATGAAAGGTATGCACATCACCAGCAATCACTTGGTTGCTGGCACAATAAAAAAATGTTTTGTCTCTTATCAAAAGAAGAAGAGTAACCCTTCAAAAGGTGGAGCTTTTGTATACACAAATGCCTTCTTTCTCTTTCCTCCTTATTTGTACTACTTTATCTTTTCATCGACAAACATATCTTCATTAGATGTAATGTCTGCTGCTTAGCTTATGTATCAGCTGTGAAGAAAGTTACATTATTTTACATTTTAGGTAGGTTAAGAGATTAACTAAAATAGTATCTCTTCAACTGCTTTGTGAGAATAAGTGTTTAGTTTCCGTTTGTATTAGTATGAAGTAGTGAACAGAGGGATCTTCTTCAGGAACTTGGAGCAACAAATGCTACTGACATCAGTATTGAAGATGAAGATGGTGCCATGGCCACTGAAGATTCAGGAAGGAATGCGGCTCTGGCTATTCCCCTGGCTGCACTAGGATTTGTGACCAGGCTGGCCTCTGGAATATTTTCTAGGGGCCGCAAACAGACTGATTCTTCAAGTTTAGATTCCAGAAGTGAAGATGAAGAAAGGGAGGGAGCATTGGCCAAAATATTTACCGGCGATGAATCGTGTCCACAAAGGTCTGGAGACCTTGATAATTCTCCAAGGCTACCTGCTGCTGGAAATGGAGAAGATCATGACACTATGGAAGTGACAGAGTTGGACGTCGTTGAAGCTAATTTGAAGTCAGGAATAGGAAATTCCTCAAATCAACATGATGACCAAACATACAGTTTTAAACGTTTTGATATCACAACAGATCCTTATGATCATCATTTTCTTGGTACAAGTGGCCAGGTTAGTCTTGCCTTCAAGTTCTTCCTCATAAATTGTTCTACTTCTTGACTAATATGTTAGAATATGTATTCTATATTCTAGTTCTCGTAAGTACTTCTTTCCCCCTGCTTAAAATGACTCCTTGATCCATCGCTCTTTTCCATTTACAAGGTGGTTCATAGCTTGCGTTGCACTATTTTTTCTCCATTTCTCGAGTAGGTCTTAATAGACAGCGTACTTTTTTCTATTTGAGTCAGAGGGGGTGGGGTTTGAGAGGGTAGTGTGGTGTTGCATGATGTCATAGTTACTTCATATCATGGTTTCTAAAGGTCAGCTAGTTAATGAGTGACTTGGTGAGCATCCTTTACTCTGATTCCCAGCAGGGTCTAGTTCTATCCCATTTCAAATTTAAGAGTTCATTTACTGAGCCTTGTTTACCATTACGTACAGACTAATGCTGGGAGGAAGTGGCTTAAGAAAGTTCAACAAGATTGGAACATCCTTCAGAATAACCTGCCAGGTATCTTAATGGGTAGACTTTTTTGTATCATAAAAACAGGTGTATTATCATAGGATTTATCTCTCCATATTTTATAATTGTTATTCTCATTCAAGCGACACCATCAACTTTAACATACATTACATTAACTGCACCTCAATCTCAAACTGCCAGCTATCCAATCATCAGCTTTAACATTCAGACTTCTTTTATCAGATGGAATATATGTACGTGTTTATGAAGATCACATGGATCTTCTAAGGGCTGTGATTGTTGGAGCATATGGGACTCCTTACCAAGATGGCTTATTCTTTTTTGATTTCCACCTTCCACCCGAGTATCCTGATGTTCCACCAGTAAGCTTACTTAATGTTTCTTTCCTTGATTCCTTCTCCTCTTGGTCTTGGGGGGTTACAGTTTGCCTCTAATCTTGTTTTGGCTCATGATTTCATTGTAAATTTATTTTTTGAAATGTTTATGTTATACTGCAGTCTGCATATTATCATTCTGGTGGCTGGCGGATAAATCCAAACTTGTACGAGGAAGGGAAGGTTTGTCTCAGCCTTTTAAATACTTGGACGGGCAGAGGGAATGAGGTCTGGGATCCTTCATCCTCAAGTATACTTCAAGTCCTAGTTTCACTTCAAGGGCTTGTCTTGAATTCCAGGCCATATTTCAATGAAGCTGGTTATGACAAGCAAGTTGGAACAGCTGAAGGAGAAAAAAATTCACTATCATACAACGAAAATACCTTCTTATTGAACTGCAAGACCATGATGTATCTAATGAGGAAGCCTCCTAAGGTATTTCATGTTTTTATTTCTTTATTTTCCATCTCTTATAACATCTACTGTTGACATCCTTGATAATTTTCCATTTTGGATTTCATGTTTGTTTTTGAGGTGCGTGAACCAATTATAACATCATTATTTGAAAATTCAAAACCAATTATATGGGATTTGTCTTTTTCTCTTTTTTTCTCCCCATACAAGAACTGTGAATTCATAACTCTTCAGGCTTAGAATGTCTTCTCATTTATTATAGTTCCGACAAACATATCTTCATTAGATGTAATGTCTGCTGCTTAGCTTATGTATCAGCTGTGAAGAAAGTTACATTATTTTACATTTTAGGTAGGTGTCTCTTGGATCAGTTTGTTTTGCTTTCTACTTGGCATTTCTCAGTTATCTAATAATCCATTTGAGAGGAACTGATGTATAGTGTATATCATTGGCTCAGGTAGAAAAATGAAAATGTGGACCTCTTAACTCAAAATTCCCTTTTCAAAATGCTTTTTCTTTTCTTTTTCATTTTTAGCTGATTGCTTACATTAGGCCAGTTGACTTAATTGATATATCATGATGTCATAAGTGGTCTCTTGACCTTGTTGAAACATGTGTATGTTACGGTTACTGGGCTAGTAAAACTATGGCAGTGCTGATAGTAGTTATAATGTTACATCCATCAAATAATGGTATAGGCTTCTAATCCGCCAATTTCGCACATATACTTAGGAAGCAGGCAATTGATACCTTTACTGTCAGCAACTCAACACAACAAATTTCTAGATGGAACATAATAAGAAGATACAAAACATGTAAAGATAAATAAGAAAGAAAGGGGTCTTTTGAGCCATATCAAATTGATGTAGCATTAGGTCTTCGTCTCCTGTGTCGCTTCCTCATGATGTCAGCCTCAATGGGACGAGTTCCTCTTCATGTCCCTTCTTCATCAAGATTAGCCTACATTCACCACCTCACTAAACCCACCAAGCACAGAATGCACACGATCCTATTACCATAGGCTCTTGCTTATGGACAACCAACAAACTCTGAATAGTTGAAGTATAAATAAAATATTTTAGATAATGTATAGTCCATTTTTTAAACATTTGTGGGTTATCCTGGGTATGTTGTTACATCTCTCTTTTGTTTCCTCGTGTTTATCCATGGGTTCGCTGCTCGTTTCACCTTTTTAGTGAGAGAATCATATCTACATCTGCACAGAGGAAAAAAAGGTCATGGAACCTACTTTTTCTTAAATGAATACTAGGAACAAAGGATGGGGAGCATTTGTTGTTTATTGCTCTTGTTTGTTTTTAATCTTGGTCAGTACTTCACCTTTGGTACTATGCTTTACTGGTAAAACAATTCTTTTTGATATCAATTTTATAGTAACTAGTTCCAAAATATTGGATTGAAATAGGATTTTGAAGAGCTTATCAGAGAACACTTTAAGATGCGTGGTTATTACATTCTCAAGGCCTGTGACGCTTACATGCAAGGATTCCTTATTGGCTCACTCATCAAAGATGCTTCTGTAAGCAGTAACAGCAGCGCTAATTCAAATTCAGTTGGTTTTAAGCTAATGCTGGCTAAGATTGTACCAAAACTTTTCCTGGCTTTGAAAGAAATAGGAGTGGAGTGTGAAGAGTTCAAGCATCTCCACCAATTGTAGCAGAGATCTTGAAGCATTTGGTGTATATCATTGTTCAATCCAGCCAAGGTCAGCCTTTTAAACATTTTCGAATGTCAAAGGCATTTGATGGTTTCTTGTTTGGTGTACTTTTGTTTGGGGTATGGTTGCATAGTTACCATGGCTGATAGCTGGGCTATGTCATTTTTGCATAGGACGGAATGCAGGGATTACTGCTATACTGTGACATTTCCTTTACTAACACAAGTGATTAGGAACGAATAGGTTGTGTTTGGACTTCACTACTTGTTTGTCCTTGCCTATTAACTTTCATGTTGTTGTAGTCCCCTCCACAACTTTTTTTTCCTTGCATGATTGGTGGCGTCGTTAGTTTAACTCAAATTCTCTGTTTGGAGAACTCTGTAAAAACATTTGATTCTTAGATAGTGATTCTTTTACAAGCTACTTGTACTTGTCAATAGTTCATTAAACCTTCAATTCTGATTTCGGGTGGTAGACTGCTATGCTGGTTTTACGAGGCATGAAGAATGGATGGCTAATTGTATTGTGAATTTCTTTCATGGCTCCGTTCATCCATTCATCCTTGAAGAATATAATTCAGGCTGTTGAACAAATTTCAAGCTTATTGCCATTTATTGTGGTAAGCAATGGTAAATAACATGCGTGTTAAGGTGGTTTGTGCTATTCTTTGCTTTTGGTACTAGGCCATTTGTATCTCATTACTTGAACGAGCTGGGTTTTGGGATGCCTTGTAATGCTTGAAACTGTTATTTTGTGGAATAAAATCAGTCCCGATTTTTCATTCTTTGGGCATGTCTTTCCAGATTAGAACTGTCTGAATGACTCCACTAAATAAATGCTTAATCTTTTGAGTTGCATTTCAATGATTTCTGTTGTAGAACAACAGGTAATTATATGCAAAGGAATCACATTAAATGATAGCGGAGATGAACAAAAGCCCGCATTTTCGTTCTAGTTTCATCTCTAAAATACATCAAAAATTTGTTATCAAAGTTGTTTTGCCATGACTACAGAAATCTCCCAGTTCTCAACAGTCCACCGATTCAAACTTATAATAATGGCTGCTTCAAATAAAGAGTGCAGTAAGAGCCACATAATGGTTCAGTTCTCAGTGGAATATCAGGCCACTAGAAGAGGCTGAAACAAATACACACACCTCAATTGTTGATCTGGCTTTCATCAAAACTTGCAAAGCCTTGATTCAACATGATTACTACAACTGAAATTACATCACTATACTCAAATGCAACGAGCACTATTAGTTTATCATTAGTCCCGCTCAGCAAGCAAATCTTGAGGGGTTGCCACATTCAGTAATTTTGGAAGTTGAATTAAGAGATATAGTTCCACAACAACTGTACTCTAGACAATTTCTGTCAAAGCTTCGACATCTTAACAAGGAAATGTTCATAAATGCAGCAACAACAAAACATGATTACTACAATTGAAAATGGAGCAAAGTATAGAACTGTCAATTGCATATATCTATAACTATTTCTCCATGGATATTTTTATCAAAATACATCTCCAACAAACCAAGATCATATTTTCAAGACCGGTAAATCTCTAATTAATCATCCCTTTTAGTAATTCGTGACAGAGTAAGGGAAATCAAAATACAGATAGATTAAAATTATTCAGAAAAACAAAAAAACTCGTTTTAGAAGAAACATAAGGAAAAAAATATATTCATCATACACTGTTGTTGATAATTCTCCGCCTTGCAAGAAACCTAGCGATCGGCGGTGTAAGACCGAGGGTTATCGGAACCCTAACGGGGAACAGTGCCTTATTAAGCAGTAAAGCCACCGCAAGAGCGCCGCCACTTGACGCCGCCAGCTCAGCAGTACGATTCCTCTGCTTAGGCGGCGGCGCCGCCACACCGTCCTTATTAAAGGCTTCTTCAATAACGAACCCATCAGCAGAAATCACTTGTGGGTTTTGCTGGGGTAGATTAGGATTTTTATCTCCTTCTTCTCCTTGTTTGGATAGGCCTGGCATGCCGATTTTTTCAAGCATGGCTTCAACATCTACATTGTTCTTGACAGCAATATAAAGGCCGGTAATTGAAGCTGCTGAAACAGAGAAGTGAACACCCAATGCGACCTTCCCGTATTTCCTGAATAGCTCTCTGAATCTTCCACCTGCCATTGCAGCAATATGTCTATAAGCTTTTAGATTTACCAAAAGAGCTGATGAAATTGTTCGTTAGTATTAGGTCTGTTATCGGCTAGGGTTTTTCAGGCAATTTGAGCTAAAACGTTGTCGTCAAGAAGATCTTGTTGACTGAGGGCCACGTTGGCCCTTGCAATTTGTTTAATTTTTGCAATTTGGTCCTCAAGAGACAAGAATATTTCAATATGCCCAGTTAGAAGATTCATGAAAGCAATTTATGCGACTTTGCTATAATTAGAAATAATTTAACTGTTTTATCGTTGATGAAATAATATATTATCATATAAACATTTAATAACTATTTTAAATTATAAGTTTCGAATGGTTTTTCTTAAATGCTGTGTCGAATTAAATGATGTCATACAATATATGATGGAGTGAGTATTATTTTTCCTAAATATAAAAAACATGGCAATTAATCAATTAGTAAAAATTGAAATATTTATCAATCTATTAAAGCAAAATGTCATTGACAATCTTTACACTCTTATAAGTAAATTGAATATGTTTCACATTGAACAAAATTATACCAATTTGTTGAGCTTTGAATGAAGAAATATGCAAGACTTTGAAGTCAACTTTCACCCTTTTCTAGAATCCCCAAGTTAAGCATATCCTTTAGAAAAGAAAATTGAGCTATATTTGTCGGGTATTTGATAAAATTGAATTTTTGAAAGTTGAACTTCTGTATGTGTCACTTTCGCTCTCCTAGAATATATACTAAACATTTTTTCAAATAAAATACATGCGAGAGCCCATGATATGGCTGACTACACTTAAATTGTATTAATGCATGTTACATGTTGTTGTGACAAGGGCTTGTACTTTCTAAGCCTAGGTGTAATTTCATATCATAATTTAACTTATTGCTCAATTAGAGTTGTGATAGAAGATAATGTTGAGGTTATACATCAAATACATATCTGGTTTTGATGCAATTTAACTAAAGCATTGATGTTTAAAAAAGGCAATGATCTCAAGTAGATATCACAAATTCCATTTTCTTGTTCCATTGTCACCTCACATGACATGTGTATTATCATGTCATCCTGACAATTTTCTCATCTTTTTTTGTCCTTAATGTAATGAATTGTTTTTCACTCTTGATTGATTAAACTCTTGCTTGCCTTTTTAGTTTTTCTCAAATAGGCCTAGTGATGGTCTTCATAGCCTAAAACAGGCCAGGCACATGTCATCTCAGCCCTGCAATTATTTTTCAGACCTTTTTTGAGTATGAGGAAGAGGGGCCGTGGAGACACGTGGCATCATGTATGTGGATGCCTTGTCACAATCAACGAAAATACTTTTAGATGTTAAAATTAATTTTATGAATAAGTCAAGTTTTTGGTTATGGAATAATTAAGGTATTTCACTCTATCACCTTAGAACTACAAAATGTAACGATATGATAATCATAATGTAAAAATATAGAGGGATCCAAGTCCATCATCAATACTACTAATGATCATACAAATAAAATTCAAGGCTAACATTACATAATAAAAGAGTTTCCTCTTACACACACATAGAAATCAAATAAAATAAATAAACAAAAGATCAAATGTGGACATTTAATTGGTAGCGCTGCTGCGGAAAGAACCCAATGCCTTAATAGCTGCAGCCCTCAAGATGTACTGGTGATATGCTGCTGCTGCCAATGCTCCAACAAGTGGTCCAACCCAAAAGATCCACTGCACATTTATCAACATACAAGTTATATCTTTTGGCTAGTGACTGTTCGTGTAAAAATCATATACTTACATGGTCATCCCAGACTTTTTTACTGTTGTCAATAACAGCAGCTCCAAAGCTTCTAGCAGGGTTGATACCAGTTCCAGTAATAGGAATTGTAGCCAAATGAACCATGAATACAGCAAACCCAATTGGCAATGGAGCCAACACCTTTCAACGTCCAACCACAATAATATCACGAATTCTGTTTCATATCACTACTAAAAAGACGACAAACATGTTTATCACAAGGTACTCACAGGGATATGGGAGTCGCGGGCGCTTCTCTTAGGGTCAGTAGCAGAGAAAACAGTGTAAACAAGAACAAAAGTACCAATAATTTCAGCACCCAAAGCAGTGCCATTATTGTAACCAGGTTGTACAAAATTAGCACCACCACCTAGCGTGTTGTAGGAATGCTTCATGAATGCCTTCACAAAACCAACTCCACAAATCGCACCTAAACATTGTGCTATTATATATCCAACTGCCCTTACCAATGACACCTTCCTTGCTAAAAATAACCCAAATGTCACTGCTGGGTTAATGTGTCCACCTATACAACACACAAAATAGAAAAAAATTTCATTAGCTTTTTGGGCAAACTATCAATTTTGTTCGGTTTCACACAGTTGAAGGATATTTTTGACTATTTTCGATTCTGCTAAATATCAACACAATTATAAGGTAAAACTAACGATCCGTCAAGAAAAAAGGAGTTACGAGCAGAGTATGTATGTGCTCACCAGAGATGCCGGCAGTGCAGTAAACAAGTACAAAAATCATGCCTCCAAAAGCCCAAGCAATGCCGAGAATACCAACTCCATCACATTTATCAGCAGCGTTCAACTTCTTGTGGCCGATGACGGTGGCGACGGTGACGTAGAGGAAAAGCAGAGTAGCAATGAACTCAGCAATAAGAGCTCTGTAGAAAGACCAGAGCTTGAGTTCAGCAAAATCAAGCAATGGTGCTGGTGGTGGATCCACATAGTCCTTTCCACGAGCTTGTCCTTCTTCCATCACTTCCTTTGACATTTTCGCTTCTGATTTTGTATCAGTTTGTGCTGCTTGTGAGAATAGGCGAGGGGTTCCGTGACCTTTTTATTGACAGAGGAGAGGAGGGTTTTATGGATAAGGTAAAGGGTACTAGTGGAATACAATTTTGAATTTGAAATAAAACAAAAGGAAACTATACTTTTGAAACAAAAATTGGAGCATCACTAATCAATTTTTGTACGAGTTTATTAGGGATAGTGCTTCCTATTAAAAAAAAAATTAATGTTCAAGATTCAAAAGCCTTTAATTGCTAATAGATTTTAATTTTGATCGTTGTATATATATATATATATATATATATATATATATATATATATATATTCCTTACATTTCATTTTATCTATATGAATAATTTGATCGAGTGTAGAATTTGTATGTGAAGATTCACGAGCAAAATATATATTTTAATTAAGAAGATCAAATATGATTAACAAGCTAATCAATTTCATATAGCTGATATCAACTTGTCTGGGATGGAGGCAATTATATTAATAACATTTTAGATTAGAAGAAGCAAAATATGATGTTTCACCATTGTAGTAAAAGCACAATTTTACAGGTGCTCTAAGGGGACCATATACAGCTCGACCATGTGTTTTGTATGAAGGCTGATTATCTGTTTGGGCTGTATTTGCCTTGTTGTGGGGTTGGAGTTTCTTTTGTCTTTGCAAATAGCCGTTATATGTCTTTTTCTTCTTTTTTTGGACAAAAATTCAAGGAAGAGAACTAAATCTCCATAATTAATATATAGTGTTGTTTCTCATTATTAAAATTGAACAAGTTTTAAAACCATTAGTCATCTTCACTTGTCTTTCCTGAGCAGCATTATGTGACCAAACTAGTTTGTTTTGTAGAAAGATAATGACACAAAAGAACTACTCTAATTTTGAAAAGAGAAGAGCCTGTCAAATTAGGGAGGTGCATCAATCCGTTTAGTCTGATTTATCAATCTTCAATTTTTAAGCATGCTAAATCAATAATCAACTAATAAGATATTTTTTTTATTAGTTTATAGGTTTGGCCTTTAACAGTTTGGTCTTTGATTTACCCAATATGAGAATGCTCATAAAATAAATATGACGTCTCCATTGCTTTGGTGCGTGATAGGACAAGAATGTAACTTTACAAAATGCTCATTAGATAAAAACAGTAGTAACTATATGAAAACAAATATACAAGTGCTACATGAATAAAAGAGTCTGTTTTTTTTTTAAACTCAAAGTCATTGTGAAGTGTGAATTGAAACCTAAAAGGCAACGACAATAACTAGTAAAGCTGACATTAATATTTATATAAGTCTAAAATAGCAAATTACTATAGTTTTAATGGGTTATCGGGTAAATTCAATAATCCAATACTATAAAACCAAAATCAAACTAATAACCCAATTTTTAAAAATAAAATTATTGAAAATTCGTTAATCAATAGTCATAAACTAAAAACCAAATCAAAATTTATTAAAAACAAATCAGAAAACTGAATGTCCATCCCTAATTATTATTATTTCACCTACTCCTAGTGAAAGGAACTCCTAAACAAAGTAGAAACTTTTTATCCACTTGGCAATTTCACTTGAAGTAAAAGGAATAATTGAGTCCTATGAAAGAAATTTTATAATCTTTTGGACTTTAAGATTTCATGCTTACAACCTAAGTATAAAATTGAGTTATTAAAATTAAATTTGTTTCCACTTCAAAACTCCTAACTTCCCTTGGAATCCCAAGAAAAAAACAATCCCAAGATAAAAGATAAATTATTACTTAAAGATAATGAAATTTAAGGAAAAAACTCGTCTTTAACATTATCAACATAGTGAAATAGACCATGAAACCATACAATGTATCAACTAACTAGTTATTGTACTGTATTTTAGTTATAGCAAATGATAACGCGCCTACACCCATCCTCTTCAAATTTTATTTGTGAAATCATATTGTTATGTTATTATTGTCAACGTAATTAGCTTAACAAAAAAATTATGATACTGATAATGTACAATATTTTTAAATCATTAGATTAAATTATCAAATGTATACGAATAAATTATATAATGCAATGTCGTTTTCATAAATCCAATTGAGAGGGTAACGGACGCATGTTTTCATACTTATGTCTAACTTCCTAATTTAATATTAAAGCACCCCCACGAGGAATAATATTCGTTGTGTTAACTCATAATCAAAACATTTATTCTATTAATTTATTTATGTGGTTTTGTACTTTGATCAATCATTAAACATAAAATTAATAATTGCTGTACTTATCTGTGTCTAAATGATTATGATATCAAAATCTTAATTTGTATATGGAAAGGTATAAACAAAACATTTTTTTTGTTTTTTTGCGTAGATAGAGTTGAGATTTGTTTTTAATTAATAATTAATGTGGTCAACGCAGCAGGACGCTAATTTAAGCCAGAAAAGTCTTTAACATTTACAAAAATCTGTAGTTTTCTTCGTATGATTTTTTGATATTGCTCCTGTTTATTTTAAATCGTCCCGCCCTGCATATACTCGCACCGCTTAAATTTTAAAGTTCTTTCATTTCTTTATTGAATTTAATTTTTTAGCTAATTAACGTCTCAACAACTACTTAACTATTTTTAGTTGACATTTTAACAATTTTTTCTTAATTGTTAATTAAAAGTTTCTAATTGACATTTAACAACTAACAATTTTCTGGACATGTCTAGTTTAAATTTTAAAAATAAAATAAAATTAAAGTCAATGTTTAATATAAAAAATTTATATCTTTAATTTTTACTAATTAAAAAAAAATTATTTCTTCGAATTTCTATTTGGCTTTTTAAACTCGTAACCCGCCCCCGCCCCTCATTAATTTAAAAATACCTACTTCAACCCGCCCCGCATAGCTCTAAACCCTCCCTTGTTGAGTGCAAACCCCATCCCACATCGAAGAATGAGGAAAAAATGTAGCAATATATAAGTGCTCACCCAACCCCATTAGTATGAGGCCTCT